>CABHPH010159599.1:0-44606 GCA_902168325.1 Peromyscus nudipes
TGCACATGTATTCATATGTACAGCCATGTAAATATGTACATATGCTACACACACACACACACACACACACACACATTGAAAAGACTTCAAGGTATGTAAAAAGCAGTCTTCTTGCTAATTCTCCCCTTCTATGTATGTACATATAGCATGTGTGCATATAGTATTGTGTATTATGTGTGTGCACAGGCACTTATGTGCATGCAGGTGCAGGCACGCATGTGTGGGCTTACATGTGGAGACCAAAGGAAGACCTCTAGTGTCATTCCTCAGAGACAGTCTCTCCAGCGAGCCTGGAACTTGAAGGGCTAAGATAACTGGCCAGCAAGTCCCAAAGACCCGCCTATCACTGCCCGCACAGTGCTGAGATTCCAAGTAAGTGCCCCCATGCTTGGCTTCTCTTACATGGTTCTGTGGTTTGAACATGGGTTCTCATGCATGTAAGACAATCATGTTACAGACTGAGCTATCTCTCCAGCCCAAATATCTGTGCCCCCTGGTGCTGGGAATAGAATCTGTGTGCTCGTACATGCTAGGCAAGTGTTCTACCACTCAGCCACACACCAATCTCTTCTTTGTTTTAAATAAAATTTACATTTATAAGACATAAAATAATTTGTTTTTATTACCATGCCATAATTTTGTTATTTTTAAATGAATTAATAAATGTTTATAAACTCTCCAATTAAATTTTCTAACATGGTAAATCAACAAAAGCTTTGGGGAGACTTTAGGAATTTTTTAGTCGAGAGTAGTCCTAAGTCCCAAAACGTTAAGAATCATTAAACTATATACTCTTTTTAATGGCTATGATTTTGGCTCTAGTAAGAATGAAAGCAGAGATTCAGACACACATTTCTTGAAAATCTTTTTTTCTTACGCAGGCTTCTAATTTTCTATTGTCCGCATGACCAGGCTAGGAAACCCAGCATGGCGATCGGGTTTCTTCCCGGCACTTACTTGTCATAGGAATCCATGGCTATGACCCACTTGCACAGACCCTCAGCAGCTGTCGAAGCATTCCGGATCTTTTCTGGAACAAAGTCTGGGTTGGGGATGTAACTCTTCCTTATGATGTTCATATAAGCCGGAGGAATGTTGTCCTTGTCGTATTCATGAAGTGACTGCAGAAACCTTATGTCACCCAGAAGTCTCTTTGCGGGGCCCCAGAAATCCTCAATTTTCTTCCCTGAGCCTGTTGGGTCGGGGATTTTATCGGCTTTGATCCCTTTCAAGATGCAGATGGCTTCCATGACGAGCTTGACACCAGCAGGAGGGCTCTTCATGGACTTGACCACTGTGATATCCTTGAAAAGTGATGATTCAATTATTAATAAAGTATCTGCCTGCACGTTCAATTCTAATCACAGTAATAGGTCCATACTTTCAAACTAAGCCTTAAGGAGCACAGGAATGGCAGCAATGGTAGAACCATGGCAAGAATTTGGACAAGTCCATTGGGAGGAAAAGTTAAAACAACAGAAAAATGGCCACGGGAACTCACAGTGGGGAGCCAGCAGCACAGAGCTCTGGAAAGAGCTGCCATGATGGGAAAGAGAATGAGTCTGGGAAGGGTTGAGAGGGGGGTGGATATGACCAAAGCACCTTGTATGGAATTCTTGAAGAACTCATAAAAATAAATCTTTAAAAATAGCAATAATAAAGTTTTAAAACAAAGTAGTAGTAGGGACGACAGGCAGCTCTGTTCCTTTTCAAAAACGCCTTTCTCATGAAAACGCATTTCTTTTTCAGATAACGAGGGAATCCTCTTGACAATTTAAAAATGTTCCTTAAATGTGGGTGGTAATTTGAGAGAAGCTAAACTGTGGTCCCCAGTGGCCAATCCCCGGCATCGGCACCGCTCTCACCTGCGCGGTCAGGGTGTCCAGGGCAGCCAGCGCAGACTCCAGGATGGGGAGCGCCCCAGCCAGGTCAGCATCGCACTCGTCCTTGATGGCTTTGGCGGCCATGGCTTGATCGTTCGCTACTATTTCATCAGCTTTCACGATCTTTTCGGTTTTAGCCACCTCCATGGACTCCCTCTCAATGATCAGCATCATCTCGTCCACCTCCCTGCTGGCAACCTTGAGCTGGGGGTGCAGCGCCTCCAGCTCAGTCTGCATGGTTGCAACCTGGGAAGCGGCCGAGTCCAGTTTATCCAAGCCCACTTCATAACGCCTTTTCAT
The DNA here is from genome assembly GCA_902168325.1 of Peromyscus nudipes. Lineage (NCBI taxonomy): Eukaryota > Metazoa > Chordata > Mammalia > Rodentia > Cricetidae > Peromyscus > Peromyscus nudipes. The sequence goes on from CABHPH010159599.1 coordinate 2,184, forward strand.
CTTCATCACTTCGCTGGAAGGAGAGAGATGAGAAGGGGTGAGAGGCAGGGGCCTGCTGACCACATCAAGGGGCATCGTAAGTGCTCTTGAGTGTCTCACCCCTTTTGAAGGAACTAAAGGTGTGGTCTAAGAGGCTTTCACAGACATTAGCTGATTAGGAAAAAAACATGAACACAACTACACTGGATTATGCACAGTTAGGACAAAACACTGTATCTTAGTCCCTTGGGTGTCTCCAGTACCTCTGGGTATACAACAAAAACCCCACAGAATAAATAAGTACACTGGTGACAAGGCAAAGTGCTTCCTATAACAAAATGAACGCCATACGTCTAACATTAGTCACCTTGTCACCTTGGTGAATGACTTCCAACAAATCTATAGTGTTTTTTTTTTTAAATAATCACTTACTTTAAAGAGACTTCAATGCCCCAAATACATCATTTTGAATATTGCCAGAGATGCAAATATATTTAAAGTATATTACATCTTCCCAGTAGTTGGGAAGTTGAGGCTATCCAGGCTGGGCTACATTGGCATAGGGTACATGGTGAGACCTGTATTTAAAATGTATTTAAATTTAAAAATGTATTACATCTTGAAATAGGAATTTTTTTATTAAGATGAAAGGGACAAGTGAGACTGATATTAAAACTGAACTTTTTGTGCAAAATGATTTTTTTAAAGGAATAATAAATGTTTGGAAATAATTTTAAGCCCTTTAAAATTTACTATTTTAATATTCTTTAAAATACTTACCTGTGTTTATATATGTTCTCTACTGAGAAAAGTCTCCTTATCTGTAACAATTCATTTTAAAATATGACATATTCAAAGGTGACATATTTCAAAAATTTTCAAGAAAACAGCCGGAGTGGGAAGACAGCTTGAGGTATACAAAGTAACCCAAAAAAGGAAAAACAGAAACAACCACTGGAAAGGCTGTCATAGAGAAGGAAGACAAGATCAGAAATGCACATTTTTATCATGTGTTGAATTCCTTCTGAGAAAGCAAAATATTTGACAAAAATGGGCATGGAGGGGCCAGATCCGCCTACAGTCCTATGCTGGGTGTGAGTTAGTCTCCAGCAAGGCCTGGGAGCAAGCCCTAGGAAGGTTTTGCTTCTTGGTAAGGACACTCATCCCAGGAGACCCTCTGCTAACTTTAGGCACTGACTTTTTGACAGGCGGCGCCATGGCTTGTTTCTAGGTGCTAGCTGGCTATTGAAAGATCTGGAATTTAATCTACTCAAAGGAGCACAAACCCAAGGTAAGAATTCTAGCTAAAATGAAGAGAGAAGTTAAAAATTTCAATTTGCAAGAACATTTGAAAGTGAAGCTCCCACCCCTCATCAAAGAGCCTTCTTTCTACAGCAGATGGAGATGGTTCAAAAAAAAAAAAAAAAAAAAACCCAAAAAACAAAACAAAACAAAACAAAACAAAAAACCACAGCTGGACGTGATACAAAGATCAGTGGAGTGTAGAGAGCCTAGCCCCACTGGACAACTCCATCTGAAGCACTGTTCCTGCCGTGGCTCAGGGAACATCAGAGAAGAGTTGGCAGAAAGACTCTAAGAGCCCAGATACCGGGAGGCCTTCCGTGTGACCACCTCTCTTAGAAAGGGCTACATAAACCAAGACCTGAACAACAGCATCAGGAGACGTGCTAACACAGAAGAGGAAAATTTCCTAGGGCCCCACCCGAGACAAAGAACTACAGGCAGCTATCGACTACAGAGAGAGGGAGAATTAGCCTTTTGCAGGGATGAGCTCCCTGACTGGCTGTCTCATACAAAATGGTCAGCCCTGAAACCATACACACAAACAACACAAATGGACTCAGTAGGCTGTATTTGTGCATTTGACTATCTCTGTGTGTGTGTGTGTGTGTGTGTGTGTGTGTGTGTGTGTATGCACGCACGCACGCTTGCACACACATGTGTATGTGTAACAATAATTTTAAAAGGCTATCAATTTGAAAAGAGGGGGCACGGGAGGGGTTAGAAGAAGGAAAGAATGGGAAGGGAGAAATTATGTAATTATATTTTAATTAATTTGCAAGAAATTATGAAGGGGAAAAGGTGAAAGAAATGTAATAAGAGTATTTGAGGTAGGGCAGTGGTGGCGCACGCCTTTAACCCCAGCACCCGGGAGGCAGAGCCAGGTGGATCTCTGTGAGTTCAAGGCCAGCCTGGTCTACAGAGTGAGTTCCAGGACAGGCACCAAAACTATACAGAGAAACTCTGTCTCAACAAAACAAAACAAACAAACAAACAAAAAAGAGTATTTGAAATGTTCAGAAAGTCGTGACTTTTTAACCTTCCCATAAGTTTATACATTGTTAGTTTAATCTTGCTTTCAATTAGGATAACCCTAAGTACTGGGAGTGTACACTTAAGAGCCTTGTTTGTGGATGAGATCCAAAATTTAATCTCTGAGAATTTATGGTCCTCCAGCTTAGATAAATCGAAAAGAACAAGCAAAATCCTGTCAAGTCATGTAGCAGCTTTGGATGGGAATTGTAGATTTCATCAGACAGACGGAAACATTACTAATGGTAAGATCCCTAGGGTGTGGACCACGGGGACCCTGACAGTCCAACCTGGGATAGTGCAGGAATAGCCACACTAAGTTGGGGGTAAGGAGTGTCGTGCAGGTATCTGGGTACCATCATGATCAATATGAGAAACAACACTTCAAAATGCTTGTGCTTTTGAACTAGCCACTGGGAGACTTTGAATTTAACTATGGAAATACATACTAATATTGCATGTTAAGAAATCTGCTTTAAGTATTTTTTAATATTTAAAAGAATTTGCTCTATTAGGCTAATAGTCTAATAATGTAATTGAGCCATAGATTATGATCTCTGTTTTAGGTTTAAAAAAGATCTTCAGAATTTTATAATGTATAATTGTGGCTCCTAATATGGATGAGTTTGATTCACTATATTCATTTAAGTAACTAAACTTGATTTGTTAAGTCCAAGATAAAAGTACATCAAGGGTGAAAATGCAAAGCCAGCCATTACCTGCTGCAGGGAATGTGTTACTTTGCCTCTGTTCCCCTTCATAAAGACAGTAAACGCAACATAAAATTCACCTCAGTGAGCCTATGAGACTGCAGGCGTCCTTACAGGATATCACTACAATTTTCTAAGTTTCCAGCTTTCAAGTTTGATGTTAGTAAGTTTTACATTTTATAATGTGCATCTCAAGTACTCATTTTTAGAAGCAAAGAAAGTCTAGGACCAAATTATCTGAAAATTCCTGTTGACGCTCATTGTAGGACAGATCGCTAAAATTCTCTAAACTTTCAACGTCCAATCTTGATGGTAATAAGCTTTAAATTTTAGAATGTGCATTCCAAGTATTAATTTTCATGACCAAAGGAAGTTTGAGGTCAATTTCTCTGAACACTCATATTGGCACTGGCTGTAGCATACACCTCTTGCACTCCATATTGATATTTTCAGATAGACAATGTACCACCTTCATTCCTACAGGAAATGAAATGATAAATTTATGGTGTACTAGGCAACATAATTAAACCTAAGAATAAGACCTGCTTCTTACCCTCCGGCTCTTTAAGGACTGAATCTCAAAGTTTTAATAAAACGGTTAAAGTATGTGACCCTATCATTGCTGTGCCATTTTTATACAAACATTTTTAAAACTTTCATAGCTTACTTAAAATCAGAAATTTCATCCTTACTTTCTTTTCTTTTCTAACAACAGTTTGAAGGTAGAGATCAATTCCAGATAAGAGGTTGGAGTCACATAATTATATCTTTGAAGTTCATTATGGAAGGATGTTGATAAGTTGATTGTAGAAGTATGGAAGCTTTTACACATGTCAATACAGCCTTCTCGGATTTCCTCTGACATTTCAATTTCTTCCAGGAACCGTGAGGCAACTGCTTCTAATGCATCTTCCGGCCACGACTAAATTTAAAATGAATATTTTAGCAATTTACCAAGGTCATGGTACTCTCCCGTTATTGCTGCAGCCCTTCGTGATTTGTGGATTAGAGATCAAGAGGAATAGTTTAAGGTGTGGAGTGGGAAAGACACATTCAGGAAGAGCTTTCTTCCTGCCCTTGCCTGCTTAGGGTGGAGGGTGGTGACTAGTGCAGGCAGCAGCTCTTCTCCAGTTCGCTCTGGGATTAGATGAATCGTTACTGAGGGTTGGCAGGACAAAGAAAGGGGAGCTCTGAACTCAATGTGAACTTTTCTGTGCACGATATGTACTATTCATTTAATCCTGCTCACAGTAGTCACACTTTCCCCTAAACAACAAGGTTACATAAATAACTACCTCTACGGTATCTCTCGGATAGCTCAATGACACCTCGAGTCACAAGGCCTGCCTCATGATTCCTCCCATCATGAGCTGCATTCTTCCTCAACTCAGTAAACATCACCACCGATCACCAACATGCCGGAGTCCAAACCCAGGACTCACCCTTCATCTGATCCTCTTCCTCAGCCCCTAAAATAACTTCTCAACTCTTTACCTTCTTTCCACACCACCACTCTCCTAACTCAAGCTTTTGTTATCCTTAGCCAGTAGGTTCCAGTGTGACCCTCCAACGGTCTTCATTCTCCATAAAGATGCAAAATATCTCTTCAAACTGCAAACCACACCCATAGCACACTTCCCAGTCTGATTTGGCCCTTCCTACCTTTCTGATCTCAACCATACCACTTCCCTCTGCTCCTGTTTCCCTGACTGCTCGGCCCTTCCTGCCCCTTCCACTCAGCCCCATTTTCACTAGTTCCCATCTCTGCCAAGGTTGTGGTTTTGGTTAGTTTTTTTCTCTTCAAGGTTGTCTGTAGAAAGCCTTTGCTCCCTATGTGCACTTCTGAGTCTCCAGTTGTTACGGTATTATCCGGTAAAAGCAAGGAAGAAGTAAGCAAAGGATGCTCGCCTGGAATACATTATGTGGTAACAGAGGCATAGAGCCTGTGTAAATTTCCAGCATCATAAATGGTTGTTTTAGATCTACATACAGAACATCAGCCACACGTGTGTTGTACCTTCAGAGTCTGCTTCGTGATCTAAACATAAAGCCAGGGGAGATCTGAGTCTCCACACACTTGGCTGCTTTCCCCCTGTCCCTGTCACAGCTTCTCTGTCCGTGTGTGATCAGCTCTGTGCTTTCTGAGACAGAACTTTACCACAAAACCCCTCATGATGTTTTCCCTTTTGATTTTTGTTGGGTTCTGTAAACTGGGCAGAGGGCTGAACAAGCCAGAAGGTGGGTCTGAAGCTCAGTTCTACATGTCTTCTCGAACCATGACCTCTCCGGCTTCCTTAACCCTACCCGTGCTTCTGTGACCAGTCCCTTCCCAAACTCTTCTCTGCTAGGACCTCAAGGATGCTGTTTCCCATCAGGCTCCTGATATAAGAACAGGTTAACCCTAACATTTTTTGTAATACACTGAAATTAATGACTGAAATCCTGTCATGATTTCTCTTGTTAGAACTGCATATGATACATTATCATAAAAGTAAAGATTTTGCTAACCTACATTTTGGGGTGGAGTCTATAAAATATTTCATGATGATGGAGAGTCAACACTTCTAGAATTCTGTCTAAATTTTACATGGAAATACCTGAAACCAGTCGATGGTACAGCAGTTAACGAGAGCAGGGAATTTCCTAAGACGAATCCGAAACGCATCTCCGATGGGGCTCATGGCCAGGACCACGTGCAGCTGGTTGCGGCAGCGATCGATAAACATGTTGAAAAGGGCGATGGGGCTCCCGTCTGTCTGCTTGGTTTTGTCCCGCTGGCGATCTAACTGTCGCATCTTTTCACAGATCTCTTGTTTCTCATCTAAAGCAAAGAGGTTGGGAACCTCCCCGGCATTTAGCAGGTTGTTGATATCTTCTAGAAACGACTCTCTTTTAATCTGTGTGTCCGTGAACAGGAAGACCCCCTGCATTTCCCCTTCCGCACACTTCCTCAAGATCACTTTTAAATCTTCATGCCACTCGTGGGTACCGTAGCCCTTGGAGATTTCCACCTGGAAAAGCGAATAGTCAGCCATGTGTGCGGCCAGTCTGGTGACCGACTGCCTCCCACTGCCTCCAACGCCCACTAACAGAGCGTGGCTTCTTGGCTGCTTCAGGATCCGGGAGATTCTGCTGATGTGTTCTATGGCAAAGCGGAATAAGACCAGGTTCATGGGTTTCTTGCTCATGTTGTTGTATTCCTCTAGGTGGCTTTCTACGATCATCCGGAGGGTGTCCACGTCAGCGATCTCTCTGTAGCTGGTGTCTTCCCTCTTAGCATCATGGAAATCACAAAACATTAAACTTCTTAAGTCGTCTTCTTCCACAATGCCGTCGTTATCAAAATCCAAGTGTCTAAACAGGTCGTGGAAATCTTCCTGCATGTAATTTTTCAGTATTTCTTGTATGTAGTTGACCAGCCAGCTTCTGTCAGTATTATCCAGAAGGCGATCATAATATACTCTGAGGACCTGTGTAAGTTTAAGAGTGGCTTTAAGAAGAATAGTTTGGAAGTTTGCTTATTTAGTGTACATAAATTATAAAACACAAAATAGATAATGCAAAATACTGTCAGGAAATATCCACAAGTTTTATCAAAAGCCTATGTGAATACTTAAGACGATCTCATAATAAAGTTTAAACATTAATTTTAATTATGTCTATTTGATACAATGGTTGCCTTCAGTGACAATAAATGTAAAGTAATTTGTACCCAGCCATAATGTCTATGAACCATGTCAATGAACAGTATGGCATGATAACCCGAAGGGTACAGCTGTGACCTGCAGACCTTGCTGGTAACCAACAGCTCTCTAACTGCACCGAAGACCTACTCAACGAGAGAAAAACCATGTCTGGTTCTCGAAACCTAGCTAACTCCTCAGCGCTGTGAAGTCATGGTTCTCACAGGAGAATCTACAGCCACTAATTTACTAAACCAGCATCCTTTCTAACAGAAATCAATCAGCACGTGTCCTTCTTCTCCAGGTACCTGTCGTCTCCACCCCCGCATCAAGGAAACCTGTCTTGCACCAGATGTAAACTACTGCAGAGAACCGCAACCAATGAAGGGCAGAACTGTGGGGCCCAGTCCCGGTGGATATATCTGCAAAACACCCCCACACCTAAGGCTCAGGGAACAGTGTGGAAGGGGGCAGAAAGATCTAGGAGCCAAAGGATCAGGGAGTTTACTGTGAGACTGTGTCTCCTAGTAACATCAGAAACTACATACACAAGGTCTCACCAACAAAATTGCCCAAATGTGAGTTAAACAGGGATGGTACTTATAGACATGTCAAACTGGACTAGGAACAGCCCACCAGGCTGCAAGCCTACACAAAGAACTACAGGCAACTGAGGAAAAATGTAAGTGTGAGAGATGTTTGAACCAGGGAAGAACAAACCAAATGATTCAACGCCAAGCAATCATCCCTGAAAGCATCCATACAAGTAACATTGTAAGGACTGAACAGATTATGTTTAGGAATATATATGTACACATACATATGTGCATGCACTAACAATTATCGAAAGAGGAGGCCATGAATTTGAAGAAGACCTGGGGAGGGGCATATGGGAGGATTTAGAGGGAAGAAAGGGAAGGGAGAAATGTTGTAATTATAGCATAATCTCAAAATAAACAAGTGAATAAACTTTAGAAAGTAATTTGCAGAGACTGATGGACAGTGTGTGTGCAAAGGAACAGAGGCCTGGAGAAGGTGAGTGAGCACCCCAGCTGATGGCTCAGACCCAGGTCGCAGGACATGGGTACTGGAAGCCAGAGTTTGTTATAACCCTTCCCAAGACATTCCTTTTTTCCTAGATAGGTAACTTTTTTAAGGTTACTGGCAAAAGTTATCTGTTGTGTTCTTAAGTACATTTTTTAGAAAATTGCCTTGGATCAGGGGACAGTTGTTTTAGGCATGTGGTGGAATCTGTTCCAGAAACAATATAGTAAAATAAATCTAAGTATATGCATATGATTTGGGGCCACAATAAATAAGCAAGTCTTCTGTCTTCAACAATTATTTCTTCATGCTGATATTACTGTCCTGTGGTTATAGTTCATTTTTGCACTGAATTACACATCCCCACATTTGGAGACTGGGCCTTGAAGGAGACAATTCCTGCTGAATGATATCAAAAGGGCCCCTAGTCTGACAGGACAGTAGATCTTTCTGTAGGAAGCAGGTGCTTTGTGAGTATGCTCTCTTGCTTGCCTACTCCACCTCTTTCTTTCTCCAACTCACTCAGAGGGTATTCTTTTGAAAATTAGCATACCAAGCGTTGAGTTTTATTATGGTGAGCTCAGTTGTAATACTTTCTGGTATATTATGGGTACTTCACACTTACCAAAATGTGGCTGACCATCTCTGTCTCCATAGTTTCCTTTGCAGCGTGAAAAATTTTAATTTTGGTGAAACTCAACTCATCCATCTCTTTTGCTCCTTGGGGTGATGTTTCCTTTGTTTTTGTAGAATACCCATATTTAACAAGGACACTAGGTAATATGCTCACTAAAGCTTGGACACCATAGAGGAGCCAAAGGGAATGAGAGGAAACCAGTTTCCTCCAAAACAATTTTATGAAATCATATCAGGTCCTTTCCAGCAATACCTTGAAAGGAAAAGGGCATCCACTGTAGTCGTCAACATATATTAAGCCCCGAAGGAAACTTTCTTGAGTGAACAGAAATAAAGCACAGATTAGAGTATTGTGTTCAATATTTCACATTTTTGAAAGGCTGAGAACAATGTGTCAAATATTGTTCTTGGCCCTTGAAGATAAACAATCAAAACAAAAAAGGAATCTTCCTCGTGGAGTTGGTGTGCTGAGAGAGACGGACAATAAGCATGACAGACTTTGCAGCAGGCTGGGAGTTGGCAAGTGTCTGGGAAAGGGGGAAGACACAGAACCGGGAAGCCTGAACTGCTAGGGTGGGGGTGCAGTGGGTGCTGGGCTGTAGTATTAAACAGCATGTCAGTGGAGACCTCACTGAGGCTGGATCGGACCAAAGGCAGGGAGGTGGCTAGGTCCAGTGGCTCCACATCAGACAGAAAGCCCTGCAGACACCAAGAGGAGAAGGCATAAAGTACCCAGACCAGCTACCGTGCACCACTGGACTAAAATTCTGAACTTACCCATATAAACATGTATGTATGAGAATATAAAATAATCATTAAAATCACAAGGTTTTTTTTTTTTTTTAATGAGACTTGTTAAATCTCCAAAGCACTGTTAGTGATTGTTAAAGTTCAGTCATCTGATAGAATCTGAAAAAGGCTGAAAGCTGGTTGTGCCACACATATATACAGCAGTATATGTAAACTACTCAACGGCTAGAAGGAAGCAATGGCATGGATAGCCCCAAGTGATAAAGTCCATATGCAGTATCAGTTCTGCCTGCCTCCTCCCTTTGCGTACTCATTCGTCACTAGTAACCGAGCACTTGTTACATGCCAGGCACCGGGGAAATGAAGTGAGAAGCCAAAGCTGATACAATAACAAAGCCAGCAAGCGAACAAAAAAATTGAAATGTGCCGGGTGATGTTAAGTGTTCAGAAAAATACATCGAAGTGATGATTGATGAATCTGTGGGGTTGGGGTGGCTTGTGTAATAAGGATACAGCTAAGTAATGAGCCCAGGCCTTACATTTAATGGGGAGAAAATACCGCAGAAAGAATGATAAAGGCCAAAGTTCCTGAGATGGAAAATTCTAGATGCCTCCTAGAGTAAGATTGGCTCACGATGAAATGCTACCTTGCTCTACATCTTTATTTAATTGCAAAATTTCTATGTTGAAATCTTCACTCTGAGATGATGGCATTGGTGGGTGGGGCTTGGGGGAGGTAATTAGGTTATGGGGCAGAGTGCGCATAAGTATATTAACGTTATATAGAGAAACCAGAGAGCCCCCCACCACGTGAACACAGAGAGAAAGCATCGTCTGCAAACAAGGAAAAAGGCTCTCCACAGACACTACATCTGCCACTCTCTGGATTTGGAACATCTTGGCCTCTAGAACTGTTTGAAAAAAAAAAAAAAAACCAAACCAAACAAAAAGCGCTTGTTACTGATAAGCTGCTCAATGTACAGTTCTTGGTGAAAGTATCCCTCCAAAAGAATGCATCAGCTGTAACAGCCACAGTAAGGTGATGATAGCTGCTGCAACGCGTTTAGAGAGGACACGGATGCGGATGCACAACTCACTTTAGAAGGTGTAATTTACTGGGGGACTCAAGGCCAAGCTGAGGCCTCGAGGCCCAGAGGAGCATTAGACAGACGCAATACAATAGATAGAAATGTAGACAAAAGGACACCTCACAGAGAAGGAGGGGCTTCCCTTTAAAACCTAGAGAGCAGCTTCTTCAAGAAGGAGAATAAAAGAGAGAGGGTAAGACTGGAGGGGAGGGGAGCTGGGAGGAGACTCCTCAGAGAGCAGCCGTCAGAACACTTTCCCTGAGCAAATTCCAGGAACAAATGAAAACCAGACAATATAAACTTGAGGGACTGGGGGGAACTTTCACATCACAGGCTTTAGTACAACACAGTGTTTGTGACAAAGAGCACGGAAAAGCCAGGTGCCTCCATGGAGAACTTTCAAGTCGCCACACACTGCTTCTTAACTCTCTGTCCCAGGACAGCAGCAGGGAGGCACGGTCTGACCTCTCCACAGTGGAGGAGCTGGACTTTTCCAGGTGACCACTGTCTTTTACAGACAGGCCATGTTCTGACAGGAGGTATACTCTTTCAATGACTGTCATGCTACTTCTGTGACCCCCTCTCTGCTTCCAGCGTATTTCTATGGCTCATTTGCACACTAAGCTTGGAGTTTCTGTCCTCATCCCCAGATGTGGGACACACTCAGCCACGGTCAAGAGTGATGGGATTGCCAGGCCATACTTTCCAAAGAGCAACTTTGCTTTAGCCTTGCTGTGGCCATAACTTCCAAGTGCACTGGATGGCCACTCGGATTCAGATTAGCATTTGTAAGGATTTAGGAATTCAAATATTGTATCTAAAGTGCCTTGAGAAACTGGTTTCTTAGTATCTTTTAAATTTTACTGACTGTAGCACAAGGATTTGGTATAGCAGCATATCCCAACTGCTAGGGTTTTTTTTTAAGCTTCTTTATTAAAAATTAAAACAACTATATTATTCATATATGGAAAATGGGGTGGGGTTAGGTGTTTTCTTTCCACCTCTCTGTAGTCTCTGTGACCACTTAAAATAGCAAATTATTATTTTTGATATGCCACTTTTTGGGATTTCTCTCTTCCCTCCTTCTACCAAGTTTTTAGAAGAAAATGAACACTGACAGAAAGAAAGAACAGGGTGTCTTTGCCTCATCCTCCAGAGAACTTAGAGACTGCTTCTGTGTGCTCAAACTAGGAACCCCAACACTGTTTCGTCTTGTAGTTTTGTTTTCTTTGGGGCATCCACAAATGCGAGATGTAAATAGATACCACCGTTGCTTTAAAACCAGCTGCTTAGAGTGCCCTGTCACAAGAATGCTTGAACAAGGAACTAGGGAGGGCTAACCTGCTTAAATGCTGAAGTCAAGTCATCCTTCAAGATAGCCTACAGTCAAAATGGAAGAGTAGATATTAAATACTTTAAACTTTACCGTGACCATGGCCTACACAATGCCGAACGCCTAAATGAACCTCAACCACATACACCACTAAGTGTTTCTTTTTACTCAGCTCTTTCTGCAATCACATTTGAATGACACGGAATTTTACCTCGTGAACCCACAGGCGTTTAATAGCCTCTTTGTTCTCTGCTGTTTCTGGCCTTGACAAACAAACACCTTGAATGACTCGGGAGAAATCACGGAGGTTGAACAAGTAGTGAGACTTGGCCGGGGTGGGCAAGAGGTTCTTCATGGCGTCTTTGTACAAGGTCATTGTGCCATTCACAATTTGTGTGTTCAAATCCAGAAAATCATCTGGAAACTTGTAACTGAGGGGAAAAAATTGTAAGACAAAAGTTAGCAAACACAGGCCGGGCGGTGGTGGCGCATGCCTTTAATCCCAGCACTCGGGAGGCAGAGGCAGGCGGATCTCTGTGAGTTCAAGGCCAGCCTGGTCTACAGAGTGAGTTCCAGGAAAGGCACAAAGCTACACAGAGAAACCCTGTCTCGAAAGAAACAAAAAAAAAGTTAGCAAACACAATAACACTTCATGTGATTAACGTGACATTTTCAATTGTGGTTGAATCAATTTGGTTTACAAAATTACCGCTTCTAATTATACTAGACTTTTACTGATTTCCAAGAAGCTTTCCATTCAGTATTTTATGATGTGTCCAAGGGAATCCTGTGAATTCAGCAGGATCAGCGGGCTTAGTGGATTTCAGCTGTGTGCAAAAGCATAAGAACCAGCCAAAAGCCGCCACAGGCAAGTCCTCTCTAGCTCTTTGACTCCTTGGTATTCTCAATTTTATATAAATAGAACCCATAAAGAAGTAAGAGTTTTCAGAGAATAAAAAATTACAAAGAAAAATAAGAATAAAAGAGGGAAAATATATGATTAGGGTAGAATAAAATCCAGAAGGAGATTATTCATTTGGAAAGATTGGCTGCATTCAACTCCTAGCTTAACAAGAAGCCAGGTGTCTGCTCCATCCATCATCGTTGGGTTGGGCAAGAAATAACAATTTCCCAAGAATGGGCATCAGGGAGCCAAGATGGCTGACAGTCAGGTAAGAATGGTTCCCTGATGCCCACTCATCTTCTGGGTTAGAACTGAATCCCTAGAGTTGGCGAACACTCCCCCAGGGAATAGGCTCAAGTCTCTATTCTGAAATGTGGTCATGGAAACACCCTTGTCAGATGCAAGGCTTCCACCAGAGGATATCAAAGTTACAACATAAACTGGACACCTCTTTCCAGCCGTAATTGTCCTCAGTTAGGAAAACTCAAAGTAACCACAGAGCAGAAGGCAGGGCCCGCTTCGTGCTGTGCTCTCACACTAGCACAGGGGAACCTGTTACCTTTCTCTGTCTAGGGATGCTTGCACAAGGACATGTAATAAATACGACTCATTTGATACATTTCTAAAAACCTTTATACTTCTTAATGAAAAACAGAAGTTAAGCAATCTTAAATTACCTACCAGATCCTTAAATGCCAGGTCAGGATTCTAGAGAAGATTGTGAACATGGACTTGTCACTAAACTCATTGATAGTTATGATATTGAAATGTCTCACGTAGCGAGGAGTTATTGGATTTCGGCCACCACCTAAAGATTAGAAAACATAATTCTTTGTTTGTTTTTGTGTTTCAAGATAGGGTTTCTCCGTGTTGCCTTGGCTGTCCTGAACTCCCTTTGTAGACCAGGCTAACCTCGAACTCACGGAGATCCATCTGCCTCTACCTCCTGATTATAGGCTGGGATTCTAGGCATGTGCCACCACTGCCCAGCTCTAGAAAGGATAATTCTTAATAATATTGCTAGAATAATACCAAAGTATTTTCTTCACTACTTGGCAATTTAAAGTAAGTTGGAAGGTGATTAAATTCATGTTATACAAAAAGAATGAAAAGTAATTAACAGTTTGGGGAGACACTAATATCAAAACTACCTCAACTCAAACTTAAAATGATGTTTTTCTAGTTGAATTACTTGAGTAAACTCAATTTAGTTATTTTATCCTAATTCCTCCCCATACGTTGATTAATTTCCTATAAGGCCAGTCTATACGTGCATATAGCCACTTCACTAGATGCTTACAATTTTAAGAATCTGGAGACTGTCTTACCTCCATAGGATAACGATCATATTTTCAAACACAAGACTTCTATAAGTGACTTAGCATTTAACATTTACTTCACAGAACTGTATCATATTTAAAGTATATAGGGCTAGGGTCAAAGCTTAGGAGTAGGACACAGGCTTAGTGCACTCCCGGCTCTGGGTCCAGCCCTCAGCCAGACAAACAAGATACACAGACAAATAACAGTTACTTAAAAAAGGGATTTTCTCATATACTCTTCAGTAAAGAAGTAATTCTAAAAGCACATAATAATTTTAGCATATGTTGTGCATAAATAGAGTCTCTGAAGCAGTATATTCAGGGAAGAATTTTTTTCAACAGAATGCCAGATTGAAGGCAGAAAGAACGCAGGGAGAGCTCTCCAGTCAGCAGAATCAAGCCGATTTAGGCATGTCAGCTTAGTTTACAAACTTCTCTTTGAAAATGTAAAGGAAAGTGAAGAGGTCAATCCTCTGGGTTCTCACTGTTTTAACTCCTCTTAGCAAACTTTAAATCCAGAGACTAGGGAGAAGGGATGTGCCTTAGTGTGGAAGAATGGTTACTTCTCATGCATTCAAGAATGGCACAGGATGGATGATGCCAGCTGGCCCAGGAGCCGCTATCTGGGTCCTCAGAATGGAGGAGGAGGAGGAGGAGAAGGGGAGTCAACTCCCAGAAAATACTCAAGGATTTGGAAGAACTGGGCAGCCAGTGTTCCGACCAGGGCCACCCATTTTAGGAAATTAACTGTAGTGGTACATTCCATTAGGTCTCCATGGAAACACATTGAAAATAAATTCCCCAGACACGGTAACTCAGAGTTGTTCAATGAGGTTTCTCCTGTCATCTCTTTAGATACAGCCAGCGGGGTTTCCTCTGTTAGTAGTCACAGACACAGAATGCATACCTGGAGGGCCCATCGCGCACATGATCTGGATGTCCACTAGTTTAATCACAGAGCAATCTTTGAGGTCATACCAATTCCAGTGATCTAACCACTGTCTGAGTAACTCGATGGGAGGTTGAGCCCCATAGACCTCCCGAGCAGGCATATTGACATCGTCTACAAAGACAACCTAAGAGAGAAAAGAGAAGAAACATTAGAAAATATGAGCCCTTAAGTCCTTTATGGTGGTGCCCGCCTATAATTCCCGCACTTGGGAGGCAGAGGCAGGAGATCTCTGAGTTGGAGGCCAGCCTGGTCTATATAGTGAGTTCCAGGCCAGCCAGGGCTATACATAGTGAGACAATGTCTCCAAAAGAAAAAAAAAAGAATAGAAAAGAAAATATTAGCACTTGATGTAGAGTCCTGTTTTATAAATGGTGTTGAGGCAGATTATTCATCTGTAGAGTGTATATCTGAGAAGCGATGGTTTCTTCTTCCAATAAGAATATTTTCTCTAGGCTTCTATTACTTCTCATTACTAATATTTATAGGTTGGTGGTTCAAGGCTTGTAAATCCTCTTTGCCATTTGCCTCTCAAAATACTGTTTTCCCTTGTGAAACAGTCTGCCTTACTAAACAGCAAAGAAAGGTGTGGATGTTAGGTGAGCACAACCTTTGAGTGGTGAAGTCTCAGTCGAGAAAGGAGTTCTTTGCAGAAAAGTGTAAATAAGTCATTTGGTAGAGAGAGTTCTTAAGGAAAGGCAAGCATTAAATTATGCTAGGAATGTCATACAGGAATTACAATCTCATTTTTCATATCAATATTTTGTTTTCAGTTCTAAAGGCAGCCACTGAGAAACAACACCAGGGTTTCAGTGTCACACACATATCACCAGTCATAGGAAGTTTTCAAAACAAATATGAACTATGACCTGTTTGAGGAAATTGATTTTTTTTTGAGACAGGGTTTTACGTATCCCAGGCTGGCCTTGAACTTGATATGTGTCCAAGAATGACCCTGAATTTCTGACAGCTTGCCTCCGTCTTCTGAGAGCTGGGATCACAGGCTTTTGCCACCACAAACTCACGGCTCCATGCATGCTAGCTAAGTACTCTACTGGTTATGCTATATCCCCAGTCTGGGAAAATTTTAAATCAAAAATTCATTTAAAAGAAAAGAGCCAGTGTGGTAGAGATCTCAGAGGGTAAGGGAACCTACAGTGAAGCTGAATGCCCTGAGTTCGATTCCAGAATGTATGGTTAAGGAGAGAACCGTTTCCAAAAGTTGTCTTCTTGCCCCCACCCATTCTCTCTCTCTCTCTCTCTCTCTCTCTCTCTCTCTCTCTCTCTCTCTCTCACATGCACACGCACACGCACTAATAAATCATTTAAAAAACAAACAAACAAACCAAAGGTGGCAATCTTTAGTATATTAGTTTTCCTTGTTCAGACTGCAGCAGTGGACATAATGGGCCCAGTATTATAAAAGAGATAAAACAAATATGGAGGAAAAAAAGGTCATTACCATTCTCTTGCCTAAAGGAGGGCCAAAAACTCCTTTTCTTCTTTTGTCCAGTTTCGACATGATGATATTCTGAGTTTGAGCGGCAGTCGTTTGAGCCGAGAAGTTAACTATCAGGGGTTTGTAGATATCCTTATTGAGTTGATTTAAAAGGAAATTCTACAGAACAGGAATGACAGAGTTAGCCACAGTTGAAACATGCGTTGGCATTTCAGACTAAACACTAGGTATCATTGTTGACAAACTTGAGTTTAACCTGACAAGTCAGAACAATGCAAGGGAAGGAATGAGTGTCAAACAGGGCGCCTCTGCCTGCCCAGGTCCCTTGCACAGATGTGTGTTCTCCGATTTTCACAACCACATTCATAGTATACATTACTTCTTCACAGGAAGCAGCCAGGACTGAGAGGCGAGGAAGGCTGCCTCCAGCCTCTGCAAGGGACAAGGATTCAGCCTGCTGTCTCTGACTCGACCAGGCTCTGTTAGATAGTCATTACCACCTCGGCACTTCCATGCACTTTCTGTGAGTCACACTTAAGTAACTTCACTGCATTTCAAACAGAATTCGCTGGAAGGCAAGTGTTAGTACTGTGGTCCTTCGTCAGTATGTGTGAAAGGGACAGATAATAGGTAGATACAATTTTATGAAAAGTAATGTTTTTAATACCAGTACCACCCATTGCCTGGGCTGAATTTGATAGAAGTATAAATGGAAAAAAGTCTTGTTTTCTTCAATAAATGAATAATATTAGGACAACCAGTGTATACCCAAATATATTTCAGAATGATTAAAGGATTCAATTTAAATTAAGGGAAAGGAAGAACCAGAAACAAACATTGTCAAAAACTGGAGGAACGCAGGATAACTGGGACAGAAGACAGTCTGGGAACAGCACTTCCCTCTCCCCCCCCCCCACCCCAGCTGTGTGAGGCAGCTGGGGTCTGGGCTGCATCGTCACAGCAGCTTACACAATCACAACTAACTCCTGGGGCGGTTCAAGAATCACGTGGAAAGTCCATCCTCTTGCTACAAAGTAACCATCAGATGTAAATAATAATTCAGAAAAGTAACCATCAGGTCTAATTACCAAAACAATGTTCAGGAGACCTAATTCTCATCCTAAATATTTTCTTACTAAAATATTATGATGAATGGGACAGTGATTTAGTGACATGAAACATTACCATCTAATGTAGGCAACCCACCAGAGACAAACAGCTAAGATTTTCCTTTTTCTAAAAGGCGTTTTTTACATGAGTTTTCTAAAATAAATGACAGTTCCTCCCAAATTCCCTGTAATTTAAACAACAAAATATTTGAGTGTATTTAAGCCAGTCTTAAACATTATAATTCTTCGAACAGCATGCTTGCTTTAACAGATACATGTACATTCCTACAGTACTTACAATGATATAAACACTCTTCCCAGTTCCTGTTGGTCCTACGAATATTGTAGGCTTCTGATGAGTGGTCAGCAAGTTCATTAGCGCAGAGTAACGAATTGTGTCTAGAGTTGGCACAATGATCTCATTAAACTGTACGTCTTTGGGAATTGGGGGAGCATCTCCTAATTTCCTTATCCACTGATCCCATCTTCCCAAACCCTGTTTACAGCAAACACCAAACAGTCAAAGTTATAAAACAGGCTCTGTGCTTCTGTGCAACTGGGAAAACAGGGAGGCCAATTAAATTCTGATATCTACGCATTTGTTTTATTCTTTGGAACAAACACCCTCTCAGGCTGAAAGTTAAATTTTATATGAAAATTGAGGAGAAACTAGGCTTTCATGTGACTAAAACTGAGATGGCAATGTTCAGACATTTCAGATGTTCTGAAGCCACAGCTGTGACAACCCAGTGATCAATATTGGATTCTCTGATCATATTGACAAAATTTGATGAATCAATGGGCAAAGAGTAAGGAATTTTTATTTAATATGTTAACAAAAACAGCCTATAATTTTCCTAAAAGTTAACTATATACCACTTAACATTTATGCTTATTTCAGGCAAGATTTACTTTACAAAAATTTATAAATATAATTTTAAATCATTAATATATACAACTAAGCAGTATTAACTACATTCACACTGCATTGTAATATAGTATGATTTCCCAATTTGTGATTATTGTGAATTAATACTATGCTGCATCCAATTAGTTTGGGAATTACTTAATTTGATTTTCATAATAAAGTTTCAAAATTGTTTTTTTCCTCCAGAAAAATAATGCTGCCGTACCCATCCTTAATACAGAATTATGAATAAACTCCTGGTGATTCGAAATGCATCAGATGCAGACCCATCTCCCCTTGGCATTGCCAAATACCCACAACCAGTCCTCACTGGTGGTTATGCTAGACAACAGATGTCTCATCCATTTGGCCTTTGCCTCGCATCCCCCGAGCCTAGACTACAGCATGATGCTCTTCTGAAGAGGATTTGGGCTCACACTGAGCACTGTATTTTATTCATTTTTATGTCTTCTGATAGCCAGTTACAAATTTAGTGAAGACACTGTTGAGGGCACTGAATTCACATCCAGTCCAAAAACTAGACACAGATATTTACAGAACTGGAGAGAAAAAGAGTTCCTTTTCATGATCTTGATAATCTATTCAAACACGTATCTCTGACCTCATATGGGAAAGGAGGAACTAAGGATTAGGAATCTAGAAGTGTACAGTCACTGAGAGGCTGCGATCTTGGAGGGACCACCCATGAGTTCTGAGTTCTGGTTCCCTCCATAGGAAGCGTCTCACTGCCCCTGTCTTCCCTCTCTCTGGAAATGCCAGGGTTATGAATACTTTAAATGAAATTAGCAAATACGTGTTGGGCAGGATGAAGAGCAAGAAGTCCTTGTAGGATGAGGTTGGCAGTACAGATCAGGGGCCATAGAAATTAGAAACTCCTAAAAATTTATCCCAAGGAAATAATCAGATACGCATACCGTAACTTATGTCTAAGAATTTTCACCAAAGCAGTATTTATAAAAGTGGAAAAACTAAGGATTTGGAAAGCATCCTGCTAGATTTAGGGAGGCTCTTGGAAATAACTCTACTGAAGAAACACCAGTGCCATGAAAAGTTTACTCTTTGTTGAGTAGAAAAAAAGGATAGAAACTGCCCATGACTACACAGCACGATCCCAATTCTACTACGTTTATATATGCTTAAATCATCCCTTACTCCCAAAGTTTGTTCTAAGCACAAGGTTTGTGGATATTACAACAAGACTAACGACCAGAACTCAAGTCTCATCATCCAGTCCGTCAGGAACTGTTCGTAGGTACATGCATTTCTCCAGGACTCTGTGCCTACAATGTACTAACATACACACAGATCTTGAAGAGATGGCCTTGAATAAAATATTCACGGTGCTGGGCTAGGTATCATAGTGTGTAATTGTATTTAATAGGTAAAATAGGCCTATTGAGTATCAGGCCTTTTTATCACTGAGGAAAACTAAATTCAAGAAAATTAACTTATCCAAGACTGATCAGGAAGAAAATAACTTTTCTAGGACTAAAACTCAGGGTGTCTGACTACAAAGCTGGCATTCTTTCCTCTATTTCCCACTGTTCATGTGAACAGTGAGGGACAAATGGTCCCAGAGCCACCACATGCTATGTCTCAGCAGAAACGGCCAGGCTGGCGGTTCCACATCTTGCTTCAGAACTCACCTCTGGAATAAACTGGTAATCATAAATTGTTCCCTTCTCAGGAAACGGCACCGTCAATGCCTTTGAGGATGTCTGCTCAGTGCCACTCAGTAATTTAAACTTATTTCGAGTTATGTCTGTAATTGGACCTTCCATTAGCTCTTTGAGAATCTTACTGAATTTCAAACGATCATCATCCGTACAAGAAGCACCGATGGACCAGATCAATGAAAACAGAAAAATGCCCTGCATTGGAGAGACGAGAAGACAGAGTGTAAAGAGACACTTCGATCCATCCTTGTAGTGCAAATCAAATCAACCAGATTGACATCTCTGGGAGGAAATATGTGAGCTACCAGGCAATAGCAGGTCATCTAAGGATTCTATGAAAATTAATTTCCCCCCAAATTATGTCTTATAAAATCTTTAAACTAATGCAATAGGAAGCAAACATTCAAGCCAAGGCAAAGCTTACAAAGGTAATTCTATAAATCACGTGTTTGAAACTCATGCTGGAGCTTGATCTTTAAAGGAGCATGGAGTTAACTTTGATAGGCAGAAAAGAAAACCCAGACATACTTTCCTTTCAATTTTGATGCAGATGTGTTGGGTTTAAACAAAACCAATTTCTACTGTTTTATTTGAAATACTATCTCAGCATTAATTGTATGAACTAGATTCGCTATCCTACGAGCACCCAGCAAGAGTCTGCCTGCCTTATCAGTCAAGTCTCTGGTTAATGCTAAAATGAACCACCACAAGCAAGCTAAGAGAGCTTTTGCCTTTATCCTATTCACCTAACGTCTAGTTTATGTGAAAACTGTTTCCGAAAAATACTTGTCCCTAAATTAAAAGGTAACTTAACTTACTTTTCATAAAATATGAGTTGTAAGAATTATATATTGGCCAACTTAGAAGTACTGCCATTAGCAGTATATTAGCATTTATATCTGAAACTATCCAAGGTCTATGATACCTACATCACTATTTTTTAAGACTTTATAATTTTTATATTGCCTGTTTGGGATATGCATACATGGCAGACAGTCGCCCCGGCTAGCAGCTTTTTTGAGCTGTCTGAACTGAGTACTGGGAATTAAACCCTGGTCTCACGCAAGAGCAGCAAGCGCTCTTAACCACTGCGCTATCTCTCCAGCTCCACATCACTGTTTTCAAATCTACTTATCAATCTTAAGATATAGTTCAGTGGGGTGGCATGCATGAGGTCTTGAAGTCAGTCTCCAATACTGAAAAATAAATGAATAAATATTTATTTATTGATTGATTGATGGATGGATTGTCTATTTTTCTATTTCCCTCAACTTCGAATATATTTATATACTTTCACACATCCATCTCCCCAAAATATAAACAAGTTCATATACAGAACGGACAAAAGTCAAAGTGGAAAAATAATGAAGCACAGTTTGGGAAAAGATGGTTTATGACAGAGACTACTACTGAGGGTGATCAGGACCTGCGGTTTCAATGGCTGACCTTCACTAGAACCTCATGGCACAGCATATCTACCATTGCAGTTTTCTAGCAGCACTCTGCATTTGGGCTAGGCCTCTCTCTCCCTCATAGGCTTCCACAACTTCCCTAAGTCCAATTTCACAAGCAAAGTGGGTCTCGTTGATGAAGAGGCTTTGGCAAAAGCAAGAGATGTGTTTTGTTTACGGCAAGACACAGAGAACAATGAGCCGCTTTACCTCAAGCAGAGAGAAAGATTCTCGATCGTTTCTCTCTTTCTGTTTGTTTTCATCGGTGAAGTCGTCCATAAAACAGTCTATGAGATTCATTAAGGAGCGGACCAAGTTTGTATCCGAAGTAGGAGAGAGCTCCTGAAAAATCAGAAGGAAGAGTCGATTAACAAATGAAGCCAAGGACTAGCATGCCGGCAGTTCATGTCTGTGGAACCTCTTCAATCCTATCAGGCACAGAATCTACAGAAAGGTACTCTTCGGGTTCTCATTTATGAAGGGAAGCTGAGACATTAGTTCATTCCTTGCCTGGAGTACTGACACACTTCAGTAATATGTACTCCTTTTTCTACTCCAAGTGTGATGTGTATGTATGACATGTGTGTACTGTGGTACTCACGTGGATGTCTTTCAGTAGTTGGGTTTTTCTTCCTGCCTTCTTGAGGCAGGGGCTCTTCTTTTTGCCTCTGTATGCTCAGACTAGCTGCCTGTGAGCTTCTGGGCGATCGTCTTGCCTCGTTCCCATCTTACCATATACATGCTAATACTTCAGGTGCACCTATCACACCAGGCTTTTGTGAGTTTCGGGGACTAGAACTCAGGTCGCCAGGTTTGCACAGCAGGTGCTTTCAGCCACGGAGCCCTCTCAGCAGCTGGTGCTATGTACCCTTTATCAAACCTCTCAAGCAAATTCTCAAGTTAAAAAAAAATACTGACATGTGTTTATCTTAATCAAAGGCATAGACTCTATCCTCTGTTAATCTTATAAATCAAACTATGGAAAAAATCAGAAATGGCACTTAATTTACCTATGTGCAATGCTTAATAAATAAACCCCACTTAAAGATCTATTTACAATCCATAGCTGTAGTTACAGTAAAAACAACTCCACGATAGATTTCTGAGTCCACACAGTGTCTGCGGAACTGCAGACACACGGTGCACTTTACGTTTTGGGCATCTCACCATTACAGCTTGTAAACTAAACCAGGGAGCGCACACATCTCCTAGGACAGTATTCTCCATAAGCAGCTGCCAGCTTCCCTTCCAAGCTCTGTTCCACCTTCAGAGCTGCATCGATTTGTGCTTGTCATGTGAAAGTTCACCCTGTGATGTCATCTCTGAAAACCAGAAGCGGCAAGCTTCCTACTCGGCCACCAGGACGGAGCTTCTGGCTAGCATGGGGCTGAAACTGATGGGGTGCTCCAACACAAAGAGAGACATCTATTACTGTAACGGGCATTCATGACGTCTACAGAGAGGACAGACGTCAGTGTGCTAGGAAGTCCACAGGAAAGGCTTGGCGTGGCTGTATAGCCAAGGTACATGCCCGTGGCACAGGAAGTTCATGTCTTTACTTAAATGATCTGACCGCACTAGAGGAAAAGAAACACAGATTCTGTACTTTGCTTTATTGTGATTCTCAGAGCCTGTCTGTTTAGACCGTATGGAGCATGGTTACTTCCTGTTTGTCACATACCAGACAAGCTTCTGAAAGAGCAGTGCACACCCAACATCTCTCATTCCTCAGCCACTGCCCGAGATACTTTGGTCTTTTGCCTCACATTTTTGATGCCCCTATTTCCTGTATTGTCCTTCGGCTGTGGGAATTTGACCCCTTTAGCCAAAGGTACTGGGGTGACTAGCCCTATGGGTGTGGTCTTCTCCGGGTACTTGACTGGATAGGAACTGAGGATTAGGGTCATGTGCTCTCTTGAACATGGAAGGTTTCCTGATGCATGGCTCAGGGATCTGGTCCAGAGCTTCCCTTGTTCTTTCCTGGTGGGCACAGAGGCAGCAGCAGCACTTCATTCTGTATTTGTGAATGTGTTATTCCCATTTCATCCCTTAATAAATTCTGGATCCAGACTTCCGTGGATTCTCGCTTTATCTGGCACCCAACGTGCCCTGACCCCAAAGAGCCCTGCCCAATTGGCAAAGAGCGATTTAACAGCAGTTATCCCCAAAGCAAGAGAGTTAAATCCATAAAAAGAACCAGTTGGGTCCTTCCTCACCTTGTACAGGGAACATCAATCTCTGGAGCCCCTACATTCTATACTGATGCAAACAAATCAAGAAAGGCAGGATATAAATCAGGAAATTTAAGTAAAGTGGCTCAAAGGCCTTATGATTCTCTGCAAAAGTCAGAATTATATGCCATTCTCATGGTACTAATGAATTTTACAGAATCTCTCAATACAGTTACTATCAATACACAGAAAGAGTTGTTTTACACATTGGAACTGCTGAACTTATTCCTGACGAATCAGAATTAACTTTGTTATTTATACAATTATAGGAACTAGTCAGGAATAGGAATAATCCCATATATATAACACACATCAGATCCCATACAGGTCTGCCAGGTCCTCTAGCACAAGGTAATGAAAAAAATTGATCAGCTATTGATAGGAAATGTGCTGGAGGTCTCAGAACTTCATAAAAAATACCACGTCAATAGCAAAGGCTTGAAAAAGGATTTTTCCATCACTTGGCAACAAGCTAAGGAAATTGTAAAAAAAAAAATGTCCTACTTGTTCCTTGTATAATCAAACTCCATCACCTGCAGGAAGTAACCCTAAAGGTGAACAAAGAAATGAAATTTGGCAAATAGATGTGTTTCATTTTGCAGAATTTGGAAAATTAAAATATGTACACCGTACAATAGATACATTTTCAGGATTTCAATGGTCAACTGCTTTGAGTTCTGAAAAGGCTGATTCCGTAATTACACACCTATTAGAAGTCATGGCCATCATGGGAATACCTGTACAAATTAAGACTGACAATGTTCCAGCATATGTCTCTAGTAAAATGAAACAGTTTTTTGCATATTATAATATAAAGCATATTACAGGCATACCACATAATCCAATAGGACAAGTGGTTATAGAAAGATCTAATTGTATTTTATAAGAAATGCTTAATGAACAGAAAAGGGTAATAAAGACTCCACAGAGAAATTACACAGTGCCTTATTAACTTTAAATTTTCTAAATGCTAGTGAGAAAGGAGCAGTAGCTGGGGAGAGACATTGGACAATAGAAAAAAAAAAAAAACTACTGAACTAAATCAGCCGTGTGCTTTAAAGATTGTTGACCTCGGAATGGAAACCAGGATATGTATTATGTTCTGGAAGGGATTTTGCTTTTGTTTCCACAAGAGAAGAAAAGCTATGGATATAATCAAATAATAAAGATTCGATTTGAACAGGAGAGACCTCTTCATAAGGAGAAGTGATAGTTCATCAACCAGTGTGACAATTGTACACGTCAATAGGAAAACTCACCAAATAAGGGTCCGGGCAGGGGTCTGTTTTTGTCTTTACAGGAAAATAGAAATGCCCGTCTTCAAGAAGTCAAAAGACCTGAGACATCTAGACATCTAAAGAAGAAGGGAAAACTATCCAGAAAAAAATTACCAAGCAAAGAAAAATCTGACCCAATGGTACAAATATTCTCTACATGGTAAAATCTTATTACCTAAAAATTAAAATCTCTTTACTTCTCAAAAAATTTGTAGTCCCAACTCAATTAAAAATTAAAGATGGCTTTGGAGTTGGAGTGTGGCTCTCTCCTTCTCTAAATCCAAGCATGTTATTAAAAGAAAGCTTCAGAGTCTCTGTCTCATATCAGAAGAGCCACCTGGTGTGGGACAGAAGCAAACCAAAATCTAGGGACTACTGTTGTTACAAATCACTTTTCCCTCATACTTAATTTGACTCTTTAGACCCTTTCTTTAGATATATATTACTAACTTAAAATTTAAACTTTCTGCTTTGATATTAATAATGTTTAAGTTTTCCACAGTGAACAATAAATTTCCCTAACAGTGATCTCTGAAGTCTCCAGAAGGATGACGGGGCCCCACAACAACGATTCTCCCTGGTCCATACTGACGCCACTGAGCCGTTAAACACCACCCAAAGATCGGCCTTGGACCCCAAACTGCTCAGGACAGTTCCAAGGTGGCTATCTGAGATGGTCCACCTTCTTACACCACTCCAGCCAGAACTTCAGATAAGCTTTACCCATTACTCGGAGACTGTCTACAAATGTTACAGCTAGTCTTCATGAGACTTAACCATTGTTTTAGTCTTTTATAGGATCCTATAGAGATATCGTTGCCCTCCCCAGACAGCAGGAAGTAATTCTAAGAAAATGCCTCCACCTCTCCCAACAGGTGGGGTGGATGGTTTTTGTTTTTTCTCAGGGTTATGGATAATTGTCATCTGTAAGGGGTGGGTTATAAGCTGTTATAGGGTTGGGGGCAGACCAATAAAGGTTAGACTCAGGAATCTTGTTTGGAATAGAAAAAAGGGGGATAGATATGATAGGATAATAAGGTAGATTATTATATCTACTTGTAAACTAAAAAAGCAACTATCAGTTTTAGATCATTTATATTGGTATTTATACAAATGTAAAATTATTTTTCTTTTCCTGTTTAAGATAATTTGTATATTGATACAAATTCAAAATTTTTTTGTTATAGTGTATATATGTTTCTACTTCTGCTTAAAATATTTTTGTATATTGATACAAATGCAAAATTATTTTTGTCGTACTGTATATATGTTTCTACTTCTGTTTAGAATATTTTGTATATTGATGTAAATTAAGGTTATTTTTGTCATATTGCAACTATACATTTCTACCTCTGATTAGATATTTTTGTATACTGTTACAATTTCAAACTTGTACTGTAAATTTATTTACAGATTGTTTATTTTTATAATGTGAGGCTTTAGTCTTTAAGCTGTATAGGTTAATAAGAATTTTAGGTTAGTAGTCACCCATGTTTGTCAAACTTAGTCATGTTAGTTATGTTTTCTATGTGCGCAGCAATATATTCCACAAAGATAGGTAATCTTCAAATACTTCAAAGACTTACAGAATATAGCATTTAAAGGTTTTAACAACTTAGAATTCTGTTGACATGAGACATGACTGCTCCTGGCAACACCAATCTACTCCTGAGAGGAAGATGGTCATCGAAGACACCCCATATGGAGTTTGTCTTCTTCTTGGCAAAACTGGCCTGTAGGGCAAAAAACTGCCCTTGCCTTGACTGCTGACAGTAAGCATGCTGTCTGATCCAGACAAGCAGGACACAAGGAAAAGTGACTGCTGAACCTTGCCAAACCAGGGTAGGACAGTCTTTCAAAATTTCCTGCTTCTGAAAATGGTCTGTCAGACATCTAGGCCTATAGCCAAAGATGGATGCCCCAACACTGCAGAGAAACATTGGGCGACTGTCCAGATAGCCAGCTGTCTCTGTCATTTCTTTCATTTTTGGAAGTTGCTTGCTTGCACTTGCTGCTTCCTCAGGTAATATTATTTTCCTTCTCAGGTCTTTGATGGAGTTGAAGACTAGATAGTTACAGTTACGATCCTCTCGAATCTTACTTAGCTAAGGACATATTAGGTACAAGACTTAGACTCTTCAGTATAGGACAGCTATTGGAGTAATCTCTGTAATTTGCCAATTACCTATGGTCTGGACATCTAGAATGCATTTCTTGCTTGAAGTTGTTCTTGTTGGTTGTAGTTTGTTTATGTCATTACCTTTTCTTTCTTCTGGACAGTACTTGATAATTGTTCTTATTGTATATAGTTTAGTATTAGGATTAGAACCTTCTTAATTAGACAAAAAAGGGGAAGTGTTATGGAAATTTGATCCATTTAGCCAATGGTATTGGGGTGACTTAGCCCTAGGGCATGGTCTTCTCTGGACACGTGACCAGATAAGAACTGAGGATGAGGGTCACATGCTTTCTTGGACATGGAAGGTTTCCTGATGCCACAGCTTGGTGACCTGGTCCAGAGCTTTCCCCTCCCTCCCTCCCCCGTGGATGAAGAGGTAGCAGTGCCACTTCATCCTGTATTCATGAGTGTGTTATTCCATTTCATCCCTTAATAGATTATTGATCCCAGACTTCCATAGATTCTTGCTTTATCCTTCTACCAAAGATCTGATTGTTTTCAAAAATTTGGGAAAACAATACACACATACACAAACACACACATGCACATGGAAATATAATATATAACTGCCCACCGGAAATAAAAGCTAACATCTTGGATATTGTAATTCACAAGATTAGGCAAGCCTTTCAGGTTTGTTTGTTTTTAAGAGAGAATAATTGTACCAATAACACTGTGTCAAATTCTAAGATGTTATACTTTGTATGTTTTTCAAGAATAATTGTATGAATTCAAGCCTTTTTATTTTAGTCTGAGCTGAGGTTTTAGCAAGGAGTGTTGGCACATGCCTGTAATCTTAGCACTTGGGATGCAGAGGCAGCCAGACTACACATTACAGGCCAGCCTGGGCTCCAGGCCCACGTAGGTTACTCAGAGAAGGTTTGTATGAAAGAAAATAAAAGAAAGAAAAAAGATCAAAATGGAAAAAAGGTTCCAGTCAAACCTGCTAAAAAGTATTTTATCCATTAGCTTTTAAAAAAAACCATTGAAATTAACATATTTAATTTAAGTTTCCATTTTTTAATCTTAAAATTTCTATTTTCCTTACCTTTGTATGTCTTCTAATGAATTCAACAGAAACAGGAACCATTCTGTCAAATAAGCCTTCTATAAACTCCTTCTGAATGACACTGACTGACTGTGGTAAAGTGTTTATCCAAGACGTCATCAATGGTTTCCAACCTAGCATGTGAGGCTCCATGTAAATCATGCCACACCGGGAAACCTGGAAGGACATGCATCGCTTAGCATCAACGTATGCTTAAAAAGTTCCATTACCTGCACAGCGTCAGTCTGTTCACATGACAGGTAAGGGGCAGTCAACACTTGCGTGTTGATTTAGGGACATTTTCCCAAAGAGATGGGTGATCAAAAACCAGTGGATACCTTCTCACACATGGAGGTTGGGGGTCACATGACATATACCTGATCCCAGGCACCTACCTAGTCATGGATGCTTTTCTGTTTTGTGCATCTCCAGAACAAAGATCACTAATTCCTTTGCTAACCTTACCATTAATTTCCTTTGGCCATAAGCAGCCCTGACACAATGGACTGACTTCGGTGAGCAGTTCCAAGAAGCGTCTTGTTGATCAGCAGATTCCCCACAACGACAGAAAACCTACTACAGTTGATCACCGGAACAGAATCAGGTGAGGTTACGCAGGGAGTCCCGTGTACAGGACCTGGCTTCCTGCTGGGCATTAAAATGACTTGGGACATCTGTTTCTTACAAACCTCATAGGGGCAAAGACTTAATTTTATATAATTTCACAATCTCAATTTTTGCATATGATTTCGAAAAATGATCCCAGATAACAGAGAAATATAACTGGATTATTAAATCTGCCAAGGTATGTGAGCAGATATGCCTGCTCTTTCAGGACCACAGATCGCTCTCAGAATGGAATGTACAAATACAGTCAATCTAAAGTAAAAGCTACTAAGTGAAAAGAAACATTGATAAAAATTGTGTGATTCGTAGGCAGACGCCAAAGCTGAGCACTTACTGTGGCGGGAGAAGCAACTTCTAGATCCATTGGTTCAAAAATCAGATTCATTTGGGGCGACATCTGAATGATCTCCCCACTCATCAGACAGAGCTTCTTGTTATCATCCAGCACAGTGTTCATGTTCTCAATCCACACAGCATCAACTGGTCCATCAAAAATTAACCACTTCCTGTCTGGAGTCTGAATCCATGGAGAGTGGATAAAGGACAAAATGTCATGAAGCAAACAGATCAATCCTATTTTTTCAATTATTTCAAAATTTAAAATTATAGCAGAGTTAATTTACCATGAAAGCATAAAAAGTGCCCTTTAAATAAAGCATAAACACAGGTGTGCATGCATGCACGTGCGCGCGCGCGCGTGTGCGCGCGCGCGCGCGCGCGCGCACACACACACACACACACAACACGCGCACACACACAAGCATACATGAAGGAGTCTACATATGCCATAGACAGGACAAAACTATAATATCTTACCTTGATTAAATCTTTTCAATATTTCTGAGGCTAAATATATGTGAAAGGCTTTAAAAATATTAGAACTGAAAATGCTATTGACAGGGAAAACAGAATTTCGTTCAAATATGCCTGTGCTTAGTGTTTTATAGATCGCTCCTATCATGAATTCTACTGAAAGTTTTTCATAATGTTAGTGACTTCTATGCTAAAATTTTTTCTTCCTTCTATGAAATGGATTCACACACACACACACACACACACACACACACACACACACACACACCACTCCTAGACTGAATTGTTTCGTAATGCTCTGGGACAACGATTCTCAACCTTCCTAATGCTGAGACCCTTTAATCCAGTTCCTCATGTTGTGGTGACCTTCAATGATAAAATTGTTTTCATTGCTACTTTGTAACTGTAATTTTCTACTGTTATGGATCATAATGTAAATATCTGTTTTCCTATGGTCTTAGGTGACTTCTGTGAAAGTCTTCACCCCCACCCCCAAATGGTTCATGACCCACAGGTTGAGAACCACAGGTATAGGATATTAAAATCAATATAACATTTACACAAGTACATCAGTAATAATAAACATCAGTGATGTATGCATAATATAAAATCAGTTTAACAGCCTGACAAAAATATGAAAATACTTATACATTGTACAGAAAATAGTCAACCTTCTGAGTCTTATAATTCCATCTGCTTGTGTATGCAAATGACGTTTGTCTTACCTTCAGCTAATGTGAGTGGAGGCTACAAGTGGAGATTCAAGTCCTTCTTAACACATTCTCAGTCTCCATGATCAACTCCACAGGACAGTGGGCTGCCCCAGGGTCGAGCCATCCCATGGTCACTTTGAGGCTGGTGCCAAACCCAGGAGGGTGGCAACGAAGCGTATTTTCTCTATCCCTGGGTGATCACTTGAGATAACTTTCCCTCATGCTCTGAGCTGCTGGTGCTGGTCAACTGTCACTTTGGGGACAGTGCTATGTAAACGTGACCCGAGCCTCACAGTCTGAAGGGCTTCCTTCTCACCCCGCCCTACTGTTTTTGAGTAAACTACCAAGCCTCACTGAGACTCCTTTTGTGGGTGTAATTTAAGCCATGTAACTGCATACCTCATGGCCATTTCCATGTGAATGATGCGTCTGCTTACACTGTCTGGAAGCTTTGTGCTAAGTTACTCTGGGCATGAGCACATGCACGTTGACAAGAGAGGACCCAAAAGGCCACTTCTGTCTGTTTTACTTATGCCTTGTGATGACTTATCCTGAAAATGATTGTCAAGGCTTGATGCTGGGCAAGATCTCTGCCCTGGAAGTGTCTGTCCTTCTGTTACCCACTGCCGTGGCCTTTCTCCCAGTAAAAGCGATGGTGAGTTATACTCAAGTGTTATGGTCCTTTGAGTCTTTAAGAAGTAGAGAACACCAAATTTAGGGTATACGGTAGCCAAGATAAAGAAAGCATTTGTAAAATAAGGACTTTGACTGAAAAAAAAATGGAAGTCCCTAGTGTAATCTGTTTCTGTATCAGCTTAAGTAATTGACTCCCATAAACCCACATCTACAAGAACCTGCTGAAGCTCTGTGGCCAAATCATCACCTGTTGGACTCTGGATTCTGCTTTTGTGTGTGACAGACAATGACCCCACAGAACAAGGCCCGTAAGGGATGCCAGCCTTTCAATGTCTCTTCTGTCTCCTACTTTCCACAGTGCAGCCCCTTCACTTCCAAGCTTGCTACATGGAAAGTGCTGGAACGTTGGACATTTTCAGAGGCGTGCATTTTTGTTCTCCAAGCACTGAGGTATGTCTAATAACAAGTCGGTATGACAATGGCAGCAGCCCAGAGTGCAGAAAGAAATGATGTCACCCAAGAGGCTGAGGGCCACATCACTCAGACCATCTACTTTTCTACCTTCCACAAGGTCTGATGGACACTTCTGGGTCAGAGGTGCCCAGGGACATGGTCTCTGTTGTTCTCGCATGTGCTACCATGGTTCCTCACAGCATCCGGTAATATGCTTTCAATAAATATCTTAATATATAAATGGAAATGTTTGCTTGAAATAACTGGGAAAAAATCAGACAGTGGTCACAAGTCATATCATAACCTTTTTAAAATCTGCATGAGAGAATGTGGGCTCTTACCGAGGAAGCCGCGAACGCTCTAAAGCTGACAGCGAGGACCCCGTCAGACCACTCGTGGGACACTAAATCAAACTGTCCATACAGCTGGCCCATGGTGACAGACTTAGGATTTAAAACAGTTATTTGAACCTTGTTTTCTTCCATTAGTCCCTTAATGAAGGAGAAAAACCAACATTATTTATATTGAAGGATACCGTCCTTCTTCATAGAGAACATGATTGTGTATAAAAAAAAATATCTTAAGGAGCCTACAAAGAAGTTACCAGAAATATGGAATGAATTTAACAAGGTTCCAAAGCACGAGGTTGCTGTGCGAAAAGCACTCATCTCTATTTTCTCTGTAATGCCAGTGAACAACTGAAAAGTCAAGTTCTGAAGGTTGTTTATAACAGAATTTTAAAGTAACAGAACACATATGCTGTGGATATCGCTCTGTATAAATAAAACGCTGATTGGCCAGTAGCCAGGCAGGAAGTATAGGGGAGACAAGCAGAGAAGAGAATTCTGGGAACAGGAAGGCCGAGTCAGGAGTCGCCAGTCAGACACAGAGGAAGCAAGACGTGAAGGCAGAACTGAGAAAAGGTACCAAGCCACGTGGCTAAACATAAATAAGAATTATGGGTTAATTTAAGTGTAAGAGCTGGTCAATCAATAGTTAGCCTGAGCTAATGGCCGAGCAGTTTTATTAATATAAGCTTCTGAGTGATTATTTTATAAGCGGTTGCGGGGTCTATGGGGCTGGGGAGGACTGGAGAAAACTTCAGCTACACACATAGGGGTAAATTAGTAAATGATGTTCATTCTTATACATCTGAAATTACAGAAAAGAATTGGAACTGTTTTTGGTGAAGGTCCACACAGTAAATGATGTAGGCTTTTGGGGTTCATGTTCTATTTTCAGTTTTTAAAAAATTGTAAAAACTGTATACACCATTCTGAGTCCATTGGCATCACAAAAACAGACTTTGGCTGGATTTGGCCTGTGGGCTGTAATCTGCTGACCCTTGTTACAAAATGTTCTCCGAGAGAAAATAAAGAGATGTAATGATAGAGACTTCCCATGGAGTCAAAAACTTAATATTAGTAAACTGCCCATTTTGGCCAGAACCCTTGGCTCTATGGCATTATTATAAGACATGTTGGCACCCTTGGGGCATATAAGCCTTGTTTTTAAATTAAGAGAATTAATTTTTAGAGCAGTCTCAAATTTACAGAAAATTGAGTAGAAAGTACAGCGCTTCCCGAATCCTTCCTCTGCCTCTCTGAGGATGCCTTCCCTGACGCTGTTAACCATCACACACTGGTGTGGCGGGGCAGGGCTTCACGGATGACTGTTCGGAGATGTACTGTTATTAACATTTACATAGATGTGTATACATGTAACATACAGATAAGTGAGGGGTGACTTAGTGTTTAACTTTGTGGGTTTTACTCATATGTCTGTCATTATAGCATCGTACAGAATAATTTAATTTCTTTAAAAATCCCCTGTGCTGAACCTACTCTTAGTCATTTATTTTTTACACCACAGCACAGCAAGTCCAGTTCTTTCCAATACCACCCGAGCTATGGACAGACACAAACTAAAACATCAAAGGGCAGATGTGTAAATGATCACCTTAAATAACAAGACAAAGCTCAGCTCAAGGGCTCTGCTCTCTTCCCTATGCCAGGAAGAGCCTGGCAGCGAAACCGCCTCAGTGGAGAAGGAGGGGGAAACTGTACTCTTTGACTCAGGATGACATTGCTGCCCCTGAAGACAGGTTTTATTCCAAGGGCCAGTGAGGAGCTGTAGGTTGAGTGCGGTAGCTAAAGAAACAGTGATGTCACTCATTTCCAGAGAACGAATGAACCATTTGGACTTCACAGGAGACCAGAAAACACGCTCATCCTTCACCCTGTCACTCTTTCAGCACTGTGGTACCTTCTTCTCGCAGAGACAATTTTTTTTTTTTTTGTGGCAAAACCAATTAGATGACAAAACACAAAAGTCAAACACAGGAAAGGGAGATGAGAAGGCAAGCCGGAGAGTTAAAACAAGAGGAAAAGAAAAAGGAGGAAGAGAGGGAATGTCGTGAGAATAGAAACAGAGGCGGAAGAGAGTAGCGGGGTCAATTACGACACTAACTGTAGGTCACCTTAAATTTCCCTCTAAAATAGGAGTGGACGCGGGCTCCCACCCCTGGCGAAGAAGCTCCTGTAACTGATACAAGCCTGACAACCGCTTGCCACTGCTTGTGCGAACCACACTCTAGAGCAAGCCCCTCGCCCAGGAGTACTGGCCAACACAAAGTGAATTCCATGTTGGTTTGTTTTTGTTTTGCTTTGTTTTGTTTTTACTGTTTTGTCTTGTGGCCTTTTTTTTGTTTCATTTTGTTTTGTTTTGGCATTTTTTTTTGTATTACATCTTTCTCATTTGTTTTGATTTTCTTTTTGGGTTTCTTTTTTTTTGAGAAAGAGAGCATGAAGTTGGGTGGGTAGGAAAATGCGGAGGAGTTGGGAGAAGTTGGGGAAGGAAAAAACACAAACTATATATATATATATATATATTTTTTGGTTTTTCGAGACAGGGTTTCCCTGTGTAGCTTTGCGCCTTTCCTGGAACTCACTTGGTAGCCCAGGCTGGCCTCGAACTCACAGAGATCCGCCTGCCTCTGCCTCCCCGAGTGCTGGGATTAAAGGCGTGTGCCACCACCGCCCGGCCACAAACTATATTTTATAAAACTGTAAATAAAAAATTTAAATGTAAAGTCCTCAGGCTGCAGATATGAGACGTGAAGCTGTTTATGATTTTAAGAGGTAGGTCACAGAGATAGGAAGAATACAGCTGAAGGAACGGGCAAACGGGTACACAGGGAGAGCACAGGGGTGGTCTGAGTGAGATGAGACAAAGCGAACCCAAGGAAAACAAGACGAGTAAATACGTTCACAGGGAGATGACCAGAAGAGGATGAGGAGGAGAAAGTCCACCTAGGCGCCACACACTGAACTATGAGGTAAAAGCTATCCAGAATACAGAGGGTGTCAGGAGAAGAGCAGCACTTGCTTCAGAAGTCCAGAGTCCTGTTTGTTTAGCATATCAAAGTAGGTCACAGTGTGACACGCGAAACACTCTTAAATAATTGGGGCTGTAGACACAGCTCAGGGCACTCGCTACCCCTGCAGAGGGCGGAGGTTTGGTGCCCAGTCCCCATGTCTAATGGCTCACAAGTACTTGTAAACCCAGCCCCAGGGAATCAGCCACCCTCTTTTTACCTCTAAGGGGACCCCCCACACACACACACACATAAATAATAAAATACAACTTGAAAAAGTTTGAGTAGCACTTATGCACACACATGCCTTGAAACTAATTTCACTGGCATCTCATAACAGAAGCTTACATTATAACTTCCCAGAAAAATAAAAACGTTCTCCTAAAAGTATTAAAAGAAAACTTCAATTTCCTCTGTATTTTCTTTCTCTTTCTTTCTTTCTTTCTTTTTTTTTTCACAAAACAACAACAACAAAATGCACTGCCTTTAACTAAAAAAGAAGAAATTAAAGTCTCAAAGACAAATTTGTGGCATCCTGGTCATGTTGGATCCACTGCTTGCTTCATTTTGCCCTTCTAATAATTTTGTCATCTCTGACTCATTTTCTCTTCTCAGCGATTTTACACTGTCCCATGGAAAGTATATTTAAAACAGCCCTGTATCCACTCTAGCACAAAGTTACTTATGAACAAATCAATGCTTTAATGGCGCGTGTACCTTTTCGCAAATGTCACCTAATGCTCCAGCTAGGACACGATAAGCACTGGTCTTCCCTCCGAAGGGTTCCCCAACGATCATGAAGCCATGGCGCACGATCATCATCTCGTAGATCTGGAGGATCTTCTCAGAGAAGAATCTGGTCATTTGCAAATTCATGGCGAGGCAGTTGTCTTTGATGGCCGCCAGCAGGTCATTGTAATCTGGCTTTGGTAATTTCACCCCGGGAAACAAATCCGAAGTAATTCCCTGATAAGGGGTGGGAATTTTACATTGCATATGTTTATACCCAAAAGATAGAAGCAAATGGTTTTATATTAGCCAATGTATACATTTACATTTAATAGAAATGGGAATAGAGCTATTGTAACAGTTTGAGTCTTTGTTTTCTGGTAGAAAATGTATAGCTCGAAGTTTCGTGAACTAATTTAAAAATTGGAAGTCTGAAATGGTGTGGTTATTGAAGTTATAAACTTATGAACAAATACGTCACCAGAACAGAACCAGGAGGCCATGATTTGAACAACTCACACATAAGCAACAGATACTCAGAGACCCAAACCAAAGGCAAGTCAGTGAAGTTGGTGTCTTATGTAGAACTGGTTCTAGAACAAGCTACGATCCAGGCCACTTACATATATGAGAGCCAGTTCAGATGCAATTTTGGTATGTACATGTATTACATGGATTGTGTTTTGGGTTCACCCAGGACCTCAGAACAAGACTTGTATGAAAACTTGGGTTTCCATGTGTAGATGGTTAAGACGTCACATTGGCTGAGGATGATGCTATCTGTCTAAGAGAGAGGAGAGGGTGCTCAGATACTTGGGCACAGTCAAGAAGGCCATGTGACCATGGATTCAGCTGAGATTGGCATAAAGCAGCCACAAGGCAGGGGGCAGCCGGGACTGAAGGGAGCCACCAGGAACTAGGAAGAAACTGGGAAGAATTCCCTAAAGTTGCCTGTGGTGGTTTGAACGAAAATGGGCCCATAGGCTCATAAGGAGGTGTGGCCTTGTTGGAGAAAGTCTGACATTGGGGGCGGGCTTTGAGGTTTCAAATGCTCAAGTCAGGCCCAGTGTCAGTCTCTCTTCTGTTGCCTGAGGATCCGGATGTAGAACTCTCCGCTGTCTCCAGCACCAAGCCTGCTTGCAGACCACCATACTTCCCGCCATAAAGACAGTGGACTGACTAAACCTCTAAACTGTAAGTCAGTCCCAGTTAAATGCTTCCCTTCATAAGAGCTGCTGTGGTCATGGTGTCTCTGCACAGCAACAGACCAGTGACTAAGACAATGGCTTTTGGTCTCTAGCACTCTCATCCCACACTTCCCGCTTCAGAGCTGGAAGAGAGTCAGTGTGTTTTCAGGACACCACTTGAGCAACCTTAGAAAGCTAACACAATCATATAATGTGCATTTGGCAAGAATTGTGATTCCGTGTGTAGTGCTTGTGAATACATAAAGCTAATTACAAGGTCTAAGGAACAACCTTTATAAGCTGGTTAGCCTGTTTTATAAGCTTCATCACAACTTACATGAGAAATGACTATTTTTCTTTTTTTTTACTCTGAAGGTAAAAGTGAAATTTCAGAGGTACTTAATGTGAAAGCACATGCTTGAGTTATACTTTAAAATTTGAGCTACCAATTTAATCACTCCCTCATCTAATCCAGTCAGTTCCCTTGGGGCAAAGGAGAGACTGATTAAGAGTGCAGCCTGGCTGGCTAGAACCCTGGCCTCATGCACACGCCACAGACACAAGTTGTCTGTCATCTTTCCGTTGTGTTTGCGTCGTCATAAGATGGGGTGATGACACCGCTTGCTCCCGTTGCTGAGGAACATGAAACGTAAGTGGGAAGAACTTTACTTGTGTGTCAGACTGGCCTGAAATTTGCCATGTGGCCCAGGCTGGCATCACACACGTGATAATCCTGCCAGCAGTACTTGGTCTGGGCTGGGGACATACTTCAGTGTAGACATGTGCTTAATGCAAGTGAGACCCTGATTTGATCATTTGATCCCCGGTATACTCTCTCTTTCTCCTCTCTCTCTCTCTCTCTCTCTCTCTCTCTCTCTCTCTCTCTCTCTCACACACACACACACACACACACACACACACACACACACGAGTATGCCATGGTAAATGATAAATGGTAAATGATAAAAGATAGTGAAATGTAACAGTTTCTAAATAAAGATACTGTTCACATCACAGCATCCAAGAACTTTGAGCCTACCCCTGAAAGAAGCAGACAACTCGGAAACATTAGTTATCCAGTGCTTTACAACCAAGAGCAATACATACCCTACATTCCCTGTCAAGTAAAGACCACGCATCCCCATCCCTCCCTCCGCTTGCCACTCTGAGAGGTCCGCAGACATCTGGTGAATGTGTGTGTGGCCGGGGGTCCTGTAGTACACGAGGCTCTCTTAGGCATGAAATTGTCCTGACTGGAAATGTCAAGCATCCTCCACTCGAGAGAGTGCTTTCTAGACATTTGCTTCACGGGAGCACTGCCAGATGTGAACACATCTGGTGACACACGCTCTCCCCTTCTGGAAGGAAGTGCAGCTTTTGTTCCTGCAAAATCTGTTCCATGTTCCAGCACCAAGGGGACGGGTGGAAAACTCTAGGGGGAACGTGTGAAATCTCCCCCTGTTGGTTTGTGCCATTAAGATATGTGCACTGCCAAGTCTAAGTACTAGAGAGAGTTCCTTTCAAAGTGATGAAACATGGTTGCTATGGGAGCAACACATGGAAGTTCCTCATCTCTTCCACCTATGACAGCCATGGTGTCTTCAACCTTTACGTGCTGGAAGCTAGCAGATTCAAAACCACACAACCACCATTCAGAAGGAGCCGGTGCTCCTACGAATTCTCATAGAAGACAAAGAGAATGAATGATACAAGGTTGATTATAGAAACTGTTATTCTAATTCTTCTTCCTCCTAGTTATTCATAATCTAATCTTAAAATGTAATAAGATTTTCAAATTTGGTTCTTGTGTGAAATTATCCTGAATAAACAATTTCATAAAAGTCACTGCATTCTTTTAAGGAAATTTAATTCTTATTTTACCAAGTGCTAAGGATGTGGTGTGCTAAGTGGTGTGCTAGTCAAACTACTTTTCAACATAGAGAATATTTTATAACTTTTGTATGTTCATTATTATTGTGCAGTAAAAAAAAAAAAAATTAAAAACATTAAGTTGTGCCGGGCATTGGTGGCACATGTCTTTAATCCCAGTACTCGGGAGGCAGAGCCAGGCGGATCTCTGTGAGTTCAAGGCCAGCCTGGGCTACCAAGTGAGTTCCAGGAAAGGTGCAAAGCTACACAGAGAAACCCTGTCTTGAAAAACCAAAAAAAAAAAAAAAAATTAAGTTGCTAAAAGTATCAGGAGCAACAACCCCAGCAAAATGCACTTCAAATAAAAGCAGGGCTGGTCCTCGTTCCTCTGAACACACCCCTGCTTTTCACAGTTGCGGTTCCTGTAGCGAGCCTTGCAGACATGGGTGCTGACCGCACTTGTGTAAGAGAGCTGGTACACGGAAATAAGAACTGATCTTACCTCAAAGAGTGGCAAATCGTGGGATAAAAACTTCGGCAGATTTACATCAATAATAGATCTAAGCAGCAAAATTTCTTCATTTTCATTCGGATATTTCAGCTAAAAGAAAATACAGTGATGAGGATTGCTGTCACAGATACCTTTTTGTGTCTATACATACACAAATACACACCAACTATGAACAGTCTAAACAAAATACTGCTCATGTTTGCCTCAGAGAAACTGATGTTTATACTCACTGACTCTGATCATATGAACATAGGTAGAACTGACTGCATTTCCATGGACATGCTGATATAGAATTAGTGACTAGGAATTCAATACATTGAGAACTGTCATTGCCTGCTTATTGGATAGTACTTCCGTATTCAAGACCCCAAGTGGGTTAGTTTTGTAAAAATCGGAATGAGGAATATTGTGAGCAGAGTACCACGGTGCCTGTTGGCTACCTACTGGCTGCCTGTTCACATGCCACGTAGCTATCAAGCTCCACAGAGGAGGTGGAGAGGGCTGCTAACCCAGTCAAGTAGAGAGTACGTAAGGAAACCTAAACTCTAAATGTCTGTTGCATGCCCAATATTGACCACAACTCTGATGGGACTTGGAACTTGTTGCTTATGCATATATTAGGATTCACATAATTAGTGCCCCCAAAATCTAACATTAGAATTATTTCTCCTAAAATTACTACTTACTCAATATCTAATTCAAAAGTTCCCCTACCATTACGGTTTTTGTTTCCTAGAATGCTCTCTTGTTTTCCAAAAAAATTCTACGAAAAAAAGAGGCAGAAAGAAAGTGAGAGAGAGACAGAGAGAGAGAGACAGAGAGAGAGAGAAAGAGAGAGAGAGAGAGGAGAGAGAGAGAGAACACGAGAACACAAGCCTTTTCTTTATTAAGGGGCCCCAAGTGCCTGGCTGTCAGTACCCGCCTCTGGCCCTCCAGAACCTCCCAGAAGTCAAAGTTAGCCCTGCTCATTTGGACTTTGTTTTTGATCAATGTAACAAAAAATGAATTTTGAAGTGTCAGAATCCATTTTTATTATTTGAGAGGTTATTATTTTGAAGCAAATGCTTAAATTGTCTCTTGGTATAACAGAAACAAACTTGAAAATATTCAACCCAAACCATTCAACAATTCTAAATTAGCTTGTGACAAAGAGTGATAGGATTCATTTTCAGGATTCATTTGCAGCCTAACTTTTATAGCTCAATTTCAGTCAAGATTCCAGCACCAACCTACACTGGGACAATGTATTATCTCTCCCATTATCTGGCCACAAAGTAATCCTGACAAGCCAGGGTAGTACAAATTGTTGCTTCTAGGCACTTGTGTTTATTGCAAAACAACAATGGCTTGAAGTTATGTTAGGCTAATATGAAATAGAATACAGCCACTATCTATCAGAGTTCTTGATAGCATTATGATAGAGGATAAAAATGCAAACCATTGTTGTGTTAATCATGTGGGATGCATTTTAAAATTTGTATCTTCTACAAATTGTGAACGTAAACATTTTGTAAACTCCAAGGTCACATTTTTGGGGTTTGCTTTTAACAATAACTTATCTTGCCTTCATAAAGAACTAATATGCAGCCGGGCGTTGGTGGCGCATGCCTTTAATCCCAGCACTCGGGAGGCAGAGGTAGGCGGATCTCTGTGAGTTCGAGGCTAGCCTGGGCTACCAAGTGAGTTCCAGGAAAGGCGCAAAGCTACACAGAGAAACCCTGTCTCGAAAAACCAAAAAAAAAAAAAAAAAAAAAAAAAAAAGAACTAATATGCAGCTCTATTTTGTGGTTCTATTTCCAGAGAGAAGCCAGCCATGTCCTGAATTATCTGTTGTTTTCATGTATTTACTTACGATTTTAAAATGTAAACATTTTATTACTATTACCACTAGCCCACAGTGATTACAAATGGCAACTACATAAGTGACGATGCTTAGGGCTTTACATATATTTATTAATTTATACATTATTCCCTACAGAGTACTACATGTTATGTAAAGAGAA
The DNA here is from genome assembly GCA_902168325.1 of Peromyscus nudipes. Lineage (NCBI taxonomy): Eukaryota > Metazoa > Chordata > Mammalia > Rodentia > Cricetidae > Peromyscus > Peromyscus nudipes. The sequence continues at coordinate 43,191 of CABHPH010159599.1, forward strand.
AGCTTTCAAAACATTTCTTGACAGTAAGCGACTGTATTCTTTGGCTATCACTAACTCCATATATTTAAACTCAAACCTATGTACAGTTTTATAAAACATTATAAAATTTTATTTTCATTGTCATTTAAGCATTTTTTTTCTAGCTAATTGGAGGATCCAGTCAGACACTGGAACTCTTGTGAAGACATTTGGTTCTAAGATTTATGAGCAGAAATGTAATGAGTCAGAGGTACTCGGGTCTACCTTCAGATTGCCAGCGGCTGTGAGCACAGACTTCACGGCTCGCATCCCGTAGTCATAGTGGTGTTGAGAAGACAACTGCTCTGAGCACAAGCGGTATGTAGCCACAATTTTGATGGACAGTGGCCGAGCAGTGACAAAGCCACAGGAGTACAGGACAATCTCCGCGATCATGGCGTAGTCAGGGACCATCATGGCCACTGTCCGGAAGAGAGCCTAGGGTACGTGAGAAACTTCTTTCAGAGGGCGTAAAAAGGCAATCCCGCTCTTGTTTAATAAAGTGCTATGGTTTTTATTGCTTTTCTACAGTAATTTCATACTTACTAATAATGTTTGTTATTTAATATACATTAACCACAATATTCGAGTCATATAGATAAAGTAATCTAATTTGGTTGCCCATTAAGACATATGTAATAAACATACCATTAACTTTAGATAAACCGCTCTTTCTAAATGTCCAGAATCAGTTTTTGTATGCTCCTTGTGGAAAGCAACATGTTACAGGAAAAAAGAACATCAGACCACCAGGGTGCAAGCAAATCGGGCCTCTCACCCAGGCTGATGACAAAGATCTGCTGTTGGAGCCTGACTAGGGCTCCAGTTAACGCAAACCTGGAGGTGTTCAGCTGCCCAACAACAGGACTGTGTTAGGTAAAGGAGACATTCTGAGACAGTCAGAGTGTCCCCGTATCTGAGCGCTGAATCTGTGGAAACCTGACCAGTCCTTCTGCAAACTCACTAACGCAAAGAACACTGAAAAGCCATGGATGGTGACTAGTAAAAAAAAAAAATCAATAATTTTGCAAATTATAGAGTCCATTTATAATCATAATTTTAAATACTATTGAACAATTAAATGTATTATGATGGTAAGAAAATATAAAATTATATCGATTTTAAGAAATAAATGTGCAATGTATGTTTAGAATATTAGTTCACTAATACTATGTTCACTAATATTAGTGCATCAGGGTTCACTTTAACAAATTCTGATTAAAACATTGCTTTCTTCCACATATATACAATGTGAAAAATATAGCTTGAGCAAGTAACTTTGGATCTAGACCACTATATTCCAAGGAAAAAAATTATTAAAGAACGTTGCTCTTCCTATGGTACCTCTTCAACTACTTTTTTGAATTAATGGGAGGAGAGAGAGAGAGAGAGAGAGAG
>CABHPH010159600.1:1437-53850 GCA_902168325.1 Peromyscus nudipes
TGTTTGTTTGTTTGTTGAGACATAATCTTACCATGTAGCTCAGCCTGCATCTGGTTCTCAGTTGCTGGCATCGCAGGAGTGCCCCAGTCTTATTTTAACAGCTTTTTTGTTGTTTGGTTTTTTGTTGTTTGTTTGTTTTTGCATACAGGGTCTTACTATGTAGACTTGGCTGGCCTGCAACTCACTATGTAGACCATACAGGCCTTGAACTCAGAGATCTGCCTGCTTCTACCTCCAGAGTGCTGGGATTAAAGGTGATCTCTCACAGTAGTTTTTTTTTTTTTTCTTTTTGCTTCTGTTGAAAAATTTCTAGATACTCCTAGGCAAATAGTTTGTTCTCACGATTTTGTGCATTGAACAGTTTGAGGTTGTTATATATTTCACAGAGTCCTCTTTTGCTGGGTAAACAGTTTGTAAACATTTCCTCCTGTAGGCTGTTCTCATACTCTTGGTGGTTTCCTTTGATGTGCTATGGCTCTTTTGATGTGATCCTATTTGTCAAGGTTGCTTCTGTTGTTTGGGCTTTTGAGGTCATATCCAAAGAAAACTTTGCCCAGAGCAATGTTCTGAGATGTCTTTCCTGACAGTTTCGCAGTTTCAGGTTTTATATTTAATTCTGATTTATTTTGAGTTGATTTTGTATATAGTTTATGTCTCTTGGGTATGGATATGTACATGTATCCCTGGGGTTTTCTGTTCTGTTTCATTGGCTCCTCACTCCCTTTTCGGTGGTGGAACTGAACTTGGGATGGAGTGCATGCTATTAACCACATTTCAACCCCCAGCTGTCTTTGTACCAGGACCATACAGCTTAACCTGTTGCCTTTGTAGTGTGTTTTGAGGTCTGACATTGTAATGCTTAACTTTTGTTCCTCTGCTCAAGATATTCAGGGTCTTTTACAGTTTCATCCAAATTTTACGAGTGGTTCTGTTTCTATGCAGAATGTCTGGTTATCTCAGGGCATCGCACCAAATCTGTAGATCACTTTGGGTATTACGTGTAGTAGAATATTATTTTAAGGTGTGCTACTTTTGTTTATGTTGCGTTTGTTTAACTCTGTGAAGCTGTGTTACTGTGCCTGTCTAAAACACCTGATGGTCTAATAAAGAACTGGCCAATAGCAAGGCAGGAGAAAGGATAGGCGGGGCTGGCAAGCAGAGAGAATATATGGCAGGAGAAATCTGGGAGGAAAGGAGGAGCCAGAGAAGGAAGGAGGACTCCAGGGGCCAGCCACCCAGCCTCCCAGCAAGCCACGGAGTAAGAAACAAAGAGAGGTATACAGGAATAGAAAAGGAAAACCCAGAGGCAAAAAGATAGATGGGTTAACTTAAGGAAAGCTGGCCAGAAACTAAGCCAAGCTAAGACTGGGCATTCATAATTAAGAATAAGCCTCCATGAGTGATTTATTTGGGAGCTGGGTGGTGGGGCCCCCCACAAAAGAGCAAAAAACCCCAATAACAATTAGGAGCATTTGAACAGTAGTTCTTCCATCTGTGAACTCGGGAAGGCTCTATGAAATCTCGTAACTTAGTGTCTTCTCCAGTTGTTTTGATGTTTTATAACCATCATTGCAGATGTCAGTCACTTCTTTGGCTACATTTATATGTATTTTATTTAAAGTTTTTGCCGGTATTGGTTTTTTGATTTTTTTTCCACTTTCACCAATACTGTTATACTAAAAAAGCAACTACATTTTGTATGTTAATTTGTATTCTGTAACCTTTCTGAATTGATCAGTTTTAATGTTTTTGTTAGCATTGTTTTATATATATTTATATAAATTATATATATAATTATATAAAATACACATAATTAATGTCATCTGCGAGTAGGGGTTACTTAACTCCCTCCTTTTCTGTTTGGATGCCCTTCTTTTGTGTTCTACAATGACTGAGACTTTTGGAGACAAGACTGTACTATGTAACCCTGGCTGGCCTGGAACTCACTGTACCAACCAAGTTGGCCTCGAACTCATAGAGATCCACCTGCCTCTGCCTCCTGAGTGCTGAGACTAAAGATGTGCACCACCACCACCTGACATGATTATTGTTTTGATGAGTTGTTAACAGGGAGGAAATTAAGGACTGTTAACAGTTCTTGGGACCTCCCCCTACCCGCCTTTTCCTGCAGATAATAGTAAGTAATGAACATTTATTGAACACTTAGTTATGAGACTTGTACATCGAGGCACAGCTAAGTCACTCACAGTTATGGTTAAATTACTAAGTCACAATTAATCTGAAGCTCACTGAGCCTGGATTCAACCTGGGTCTGTTGACTCCAGAGCGGGCTCTTTTTTATTACTTCTCTGAGCTTCTGGTACAGTTTGAAAAGAGGTGGCTCAGTGGTCAGAACTCTGGCTGCACAAGCATGAAGATCTGAGTTCAGATTCCCAACACCGTGTAAAAAGCTGGGCGTTGCAGCTTGTGCCTGTAACCCCAGCACTGAGACAGGAGGATTGCTAGGGCTTGCTGGCTGCCAGCCTGGCCGAGCTTCAGGTTCAGTGAGAGACAGTGTCTGAAGTAAATAAGGCAGAAAGCAACGGAGGAAGATACCCAATGTCTTCTGACTTTCGCGAGCATAACTGAAGGCTTGAATACACAGATACACCATGGGGTTGGGGGGGGGGGGGGAGGGCATGGAGAGAGAGAGAACTGTTGTGATGTTTTCACATCTCTTCCCCTTCATCTTTAAATATAATTATAAGGCTGTATAGTGGTACTGGTAAAGCGTTTAGTTCTTTGTATGTTAGCAGACCTTTGTGTTCCTTATCCATATTTATATGGAAGATGTATATGTCTGTATTCACTTAAAAAAAGAAGTGAAGCCGGGCGGTGGTGGCGCACGCCTTTAATCTCAGCACTCGGGAGGCAGAGGCAGGTGAATCTCTGCGAGTTCGAGGCCAGCCTGGGCTACAGAGTGAGCTCCAGGAAAGGCGCAAAGCTACACAGAGAAACCCTGTCTCGAAAAAAAACCAAAAAAAAAAAAAAAAAAACCCAAAACAAAACCAAACAAAACCCCCCAAAAAAGAAGTGAAACAAAAATCTCACTATGTAGCCCAGGCTGGCCTTTGTCTGTGCTACCATTCCTAGTCTGGTCATTTTTTAGTTACTTATATCCAATAAAAAGCAAGAAAGCTGTTAAGTACTGCACTAAGGAAAGTAGAGCTTTGAAGGCATGTTTATTTATTTATTTATATTTATTTATTTTACCAATTTTTTTTTTTTTTTTTTTGCTTTGTAACTACTCCCTGGCCTGAGTAGTAGACACTAGCCATTGCTGAGATTCTTATACGTTGTAAAAGGCAAGTGTCTGGCTCTGGTGCTCAGCCTTAGAACCTGATTTGGTGTCACATCAGGTCTTGGCAGGTGTCTAAGGCTTGTTCTGTCCCTGAGACTGAAGGGGGTTGCCGGCATCGTGACAGCCAGTAGTGCCTGTAAACTTATTAAACTCAGACTCTAACAACAGCTTCCAAGAGTGTTTTTCACTTTCCCAAAAGACTGAAGCTGGCTTAGCTAGAAGCTGAATGTGCCTGAGTGTCCGAACAGAAAATTGCTTTAGGATTACATTTTGGAGCCAGGTTACATGGTGACTTTCAGGACAATCTGGGCCACATTGTGAGGAAAAGGTACTTGGCCTTCTTTCTTGTCACTGCGAGCCATTGCGTAGGCATCAAGTGTCCTGTGTAGCTCTTCTTGTTAGCAGTGTGCTGTTTTTCCTCTGGCCATTATTTCACCCAGATATTTCCATAATCTACACAGATAATTCATCCTCAAACCGTTTTACTTACTCTGAAGAAACCATGCATAATGCCGTGTCTATACGTTTACAGCTAATATATTTCGAAATCAAATGGATCAGATACTTTTAAAATATACAATTCCCAGCATATTCTGTGCATTTGTTCATTAAAACATGGAGCAGGAAAGCATTTTAAGGGCTGAGGATGCAGCTACGTTGATAGCGTTTGGCTAGCGTGCATAAAGCCCTGGGTTTGGTTCCCAGCACCACATAAACCCTGGGTACAGTGTTGCACACCTTACAGAACTCAGAACTTACACAGTAGTTAGAGGCCATTGTGGGCTACATGTGTCCCTGTCTCAACAACAGCCATAGAATCATTTAAAATAAAACAGTCACACTGTTTTTATGATTGAATGGTCTTAAATACTGTAGCGACTTGATACTGGCTTCATACATTTAAAAATCACACCAATAAAGAAAAGTTTCAACTGTTTCTTATATTTTTAAACTCATATTTTCTCCCCACATTTTACTCATAACTTTATCTGGGGTAATATATTTTATGCTAGAAAATTGTTTAGTAGCTGCCTTTCATTTCTATGTAATAATTTTATTTTGTTTTTGTTTTGAGACAGGGTCTCACATAGGGCAGACTGGCCTTAAGCTTCTGATTCTCCATCAAATTCATATATTGTTTTAGATCATCAATTCTGTAATAGTCTTATTTTTGTATTTATGAAATCGAGTTACTGACACCGAGAGACTGTTAATTGATGTGTATTTTGTGAGAAAGTAACTATGTATAGATACCTATATGTTCCCCAGTGTGAATAGGACCATTATCATTTGTGACAGGAGCAATTAAAACTGTTCAGCTAGTAAATGCCGAAAATGTGCTGTGTGACTTTCACGTGTGTGTGTTCGGAATTCCTTGGACATCTGGAATTGTGCTGTTACGGTTTAATGTCTGTTCATTTAACCTTGTGTTCTTTGTGCGATTAGATTCAGTCTGTCCTTTCCACGCTCTGGAGTGTGGCTTACTTAGAAGTGTGAAGTACAGCATTTCATCAACACAAGTTCTCCTTAAAGGATTTTCTTTTTCTTTTTTCTCTTCGATTGTATGAGGCGAGGTCTCTTGTTCTACAGCACAGGCTGTCCTGGAACATGATGTTATAGCTTGAGATGGCCTTGAGCTCTTGGTCTTCTTGCCTTAAGTGCTGGAGTTATAGGCATGTGCCATCAAATACCTATACCAGAGTTGAAAGTAAATCTGTAAATTGGGGTGTGCTCAGAGCAGGGTGCCTGAAGGATGGCTCCTCTGTTTATAACACACCCAATAGAAATCTGGTCATTGTGTGAGGAGGGTTCCAGAATGTGTTGCCTTCCTCTGAGCAAATGCCCTACACATTAAAAACCAAAACAAGCCGGGCGGTGGTGGCTCATGTTTTTAATCCCAGCACTCGGGAGGCAGAGCCAGGCACATCTCTGTGAGTTTGAGGCCAGCCTGGTCTACAGAGCGAAATCCAGGACAGGCACCAAAACAACACAGAAACCCTGTCTCGGAAAAATAATTAATTAATTAAAAACAAAACAAAACCAAGATAAATAAAATTGTGTCGTTTAACTAAATCAAATAAAGAGCAATCAACTTATCTGTCAAATGAAAGTTGTGTTAACTCTACCTCTGAAGCCCCTTTCCAGCTCCAAAAAACAGTGAACAGAGAACATGAGGCCCAGGGCAAGAGGTGTAGCTAGGTGTGAGAACATGTGCCTAGGTCTGAAAAAGGCCTAGGTCCTATCCTCGGCATGGGGAAGACATTCCAGCCCGCCAGTCCCAGGTACCAGCCCCCGCCTGGAGCCGCGCTCGCTCTCAGCTGGGTGGAACTGGAGTCAGAGCACAGTTTTAGCTGTGAACAGCAGATGGGGCAAGTGGCACATCCTCGGAGCCAACACGCCTGGGCTTGCAGCAGGCAAGCAGCAGCAGGGAAAGCTCCTCATTGGCTGGCTAGCTACTACTCAGTGTAACGCTTCCCGAAACCTTGCTGCCCCAACCCACTGGGAAGGTCTGAGAAATAATACATTCTCTTCATCATGCTCTTCGTTGTTTTCTCCTCCCTGTGTTTTACAGAGAAACTTCCATGTCAAAAGTCTCCATTGTGTGCATTATTTGTTCATGGTCTAAGTTACTTTTTCCCACAAGTACGCAAATGCTGAGCTTCCCCCGACCCCTTCTCCCTGTTTCCCACTCTGGTTAGTTCCCTTTCTTCCTCAGTTTCCCGTCTTCCACACAGTTTCACAGACACATGACTTTATGTGTCTGTAAAATCCAGGACCCACAGATGAGAGAAAACATGATTTTTTTCTGAGACTGGCTGGATTTGCTCTCTTTACCCCTCGCTGTGTCCATTTTGTTGCCCGTGCTGTGGCTTTCTCCTCCTCTGTGGTTGAAAGAACTCTGTTGAGTGTAGAGCTCAGATTTGCTTTATCCATCCTTGCAGAGGGAGCTCTTTTGACCGTAGAGTGTTTTACTTTTGGGAGATGTGAGATGTTTTCCCTCCCTGATCAACAGCATGCATGCCTGGGCCATGATACCTGTATGTTTCATGTGACCGGGGTATTTTATCCTGAACATGGCATTTCCAGATGGAAATCTGTCCTGGAACTGGCTTGTAGGGTAAACTCCGGCCCTGGAGTGTTACCATGTTTCTGAATATTGGTATAATTTTACTTATTGATGTATATTGGGGCTCAGAATCAAAGTAGAACATACCCACAGAATACACCACGTGAAGTAGCAGGGGTTGGGAGCTGTTAATTTCTTTTGGGTTTTTAGCATCTTCTGATCCGTTGATTTTTGTTTGGTGTACGCTCTTGTTTTCTGGATGGTAGACAGAGAACTTAGATGTGTAATGATGTTTTGGTGCCACAGCCGCCTGTGACTCCCATTTCACCCAACTATCAGACCCTTAAAAACACGTTTATTTCATCATTATTTTATTTATTTATTTATTTATTTATTTATTTATTTGTTTGTTTGTTTGTTTGTTTGTTTTTTTGAGACAGGGTTTCTCCATGTAGCTTTGGTGCCTGTCCTGGATCTCGCTCTGTAGACCAGGCTGGCCTCAAATTCACAGAGATCCACCTGGCTCTGCCTCTCGAGTGCTAGGATTAAAGGCGTGCGCCACCACCTCCTGGCCCTATTTTTATTAATTTTTATGTGTGTGAGTATATGCCAAGTGTGTGCTGATGCTCATGGGGCCTAGAAGAGGGTATTGGATCCCCTAGGGCTAGAGTTACAGGCAGATGTGAGCTGCCTGACTTGTGTGTCAGGAGCCAAACTCGGGTCTTCTACAAAAGCATTGCACACTCTTAACCCTCTTTACGCTGAGCTATCTCTCCAATCCTATATTTATGTTAAAGAACAAGTTTATCCAGGTGTGGTGGGTGGGACATGCCTGTAATCCTAGCACTCAGGAAGGCTGATGCAGGAGAACCATTAGTTTTTGTTTTGCCAAAATTAATGATTGATGTGGGAGTGGTGCCACTCTAGGCAGGTGGTCCTGGATTGTATAAGAAAGCAAGCTGCAAGCAGGTCAGCAGGGTTCCTCCATGGTTTCTCTAGTTCCTGCTCTGCTTGAGTGCCCACTTCAGCTTCCTTCAGAGATGGGCTGTGGTCCGGATGTGTAAGCCAAGCAAGCCCTTGCCTCCCCTAGTTGCTTTTGGTCATGGTCTTTATCATAGTAATAGGTAGCAAACTAGGGCCTTCCTCTTGAGAGTTTGGGATACAATTTAAGTTCAGCGGCCTCACAGTTAGAAAAAGCAACACTAGAATTTAATTTGTACTTTTCCCCCAAAGAGTATTTGGACATTTTCAGTGGGGATCTGGGGAATGTGGAATTAAATGTTACTTTGGATTTTTGTGAAGCAGAGGTCAATAATCTGCCAAAAATAAGGCCACACAGTGCTGGCTGGCACTGCTAACTCCCACACTCGGGTACCAAGGCGTACTGTACTGTGGCTCAGCTTCCAGGCATTTGGCCCACCTCACCTACCCACCACACTGATCCTGGGATTTGCATTTTGTCCTGCTGGATCAGGAGCTTTGAGAAAATCCACCTTTCTCTAAAGCAAGGTGAAAGCTTCCTCCTTTCCTCGGGCGTCTTTGCTGCCCTTTCTTTTAATTAAAAGATTTCCCTTCCTAATGTTGGAAGAGCTTCCTAAAGGTCACACTTGGAAAAAGCTGCAGAAGGGAGATGTAGACCGCAGGACTCTGTCCTGTTGTAGGAGAAACGGTCTCCTGAAATTCACAAAAGAGTGCCTTTTCTTATTTTATTTTTTATTTTGACTCCAGTAGGGACAGGAAGGGAAGGAGGTTTTCTAATGTGTTGCCATGGTGCCATGCAGTTAAGGATCAGTTCAATCAGAGGGGTGTGTCAGGCAAGCATCTTCCAAATACCATGCACTCTGCAGCAAAAGGAGGTTTGAAGCATCACGCCTTTCCTTCTATTTACAAAGGACTTGTGATTGACCTCCCTATCTAACTTGTGCAGCAGTTTCTGTGGGCTTCGGGAAGCACTTCTGAGAGTTCTGTGAGCGCTTGCTTTTCTCCTCTCATTAATGCCATGAAGAAATGATTTTAACATGAAACAAACGCAGCCAGCTCTCAGAGCAGAGCAGACGTGCGTTTTCTACACCAACCGCCAAAGGAGAGCGAAAAGGAGGAGAAACTCAAGGGGAGCTTCACTTGCTGGGAAGCCAGAACCCTTCCACAGAGACTTTTTACATGATCTATAGTTATAGTGGCTTGTTCTTCCTCATTTGGTCAGTGTGTACATGTGACTGCCACCCTTGAAGATGAGAATTCTGGCAGATCTGTTTTTACTTTTGTGTGAACTGGCAAGTCAAACAGTCTTTCCTGGTTAGATTGGGTTTGACCTTTGTCTAAGAAGATAGCTTCAGGGTTGTGTAGCAGGGCTCAGTAATAGCTGGCATGTGCAAGGCCAGCAGGTTAGTCCTTAGCAAAAGGAGGGGAAAATGTTATGTAGATACTGTATTTGAGTAAATTTTGTGAAATTTAATATAGTAGTTACACTTTAAGACTTGCTATAAGGAGAATATGATTATAATTTGATCAAGGGTCCAAATGATGTGGTGGGACCAGTCGTGAAGACACTCAGGTGTCAGGGAAGGGCAGCAAGAACTGGAGCTCACTCTGAGCCCTTAGGTGGAGTGAGGAGAGGGAACCTTAGCACAAGGTGGAATTAAACTTCAGCAAGAATAGGTAGAGTGAGTTGTAGCCTACGTCTGTTTGTCTGCTCACCTCCCTCCCTCCTTCCTTCTCTCCCTTCCATAATTAGGCAGCAGTTGGCTTCTGTTTTAGTTTGTTGTGGGGTATTTTTTGATGATTTTTCTGGGACTTGAATCTTGGCTGTTTCAGTGATTTCTAGGATGAGTTTCAGTGAGTAAGTTTTTGGGTCCAGGATCTGTTCACTTGTGTGGTTGGTAAGTTTTGGAGTGGGGGCATGATCGATTTCAAATATACTTCATCTGTATTCATATAATTGATTAGGTGTAAGATCCTGTCTACTCTGTAGCGCTTCACTGAAATTAAATAAGATCATTGAATGAAAATGAGTTTGGAAAGATGTATGATTTGGGGATGTAGCTTGGCAAGCGTGCATCAGGCCTTGAGTTCAGTCTCCAGCACTGTTCAGTTTCTGAGTCCAGCCGGTTAGTCTCCCTCTTCTCCATCGGTAGTTGAGAGAACTTTCACAAGGCCTTTAGACACTAATATATATATTTTTCATTTTAGATGGTCTTATTCTATAGCCCCAGGTTAGCCTTGAACTTACTGTGCAGCCCAACTTGACCTTGAAGTGATTCTCTTTAGTGTTTTGAGTGTTGGAATTATAGGCATGGGTGCCCACATGTAGAGAAAATTATTTTTTTCACATTAATATTTTGCTCAGTGAAGAGAGATTTGCACTTCAAGATATTTTCATTCTGCTTCTGCCTATAAGACCTTGAACAAACCTGCCCTCGCCCCCCTAACCTTATTTCATTTCTAAAGCCCAGAGAACTCAATGGAATATGGTTGTTCCAAGAGAAATGTGAGAGGCCAGCTCCCACCTTTTAAAGGGTTGCTATGAGGAGAGAGGAGTAAGAAACTTTTAGATAGAAAGATAGCGGAGAGGAGACAGACAGAAACACAGGATAGCTTCAGGAGGACCTGGATCAAAATCCACCAGCCCCTTCTGTCTCTTCAAAAGGGCTTTTTATAACAATGCCAAGGGGCAGGGGAAAAGACCTTCACCTTGCTAGATCAAAGCATATTGCACAGCCAAGTGCAGACCCTTCCAAACACCTGGTAATCACAGCCGTGGTCAAATCATCCATTATGCAGCCTTGCTGGGTAAAGCAAGCTCAGATTCTCGGACCCTGAGTAAGTTCTCACTAGGAAACCTCTGCAGGTCTCCACTGAAAAACAATATATTTTCAGCCTAATTTCCATTTTGCCTCCTTGGATTTATATTGTGGAGGAAACTTGTAAAGCTACCAGTAGAAAAGTCTCCCTTAAAAATGGAGCCTGGTCTACAGAGCGAGATCCAGGACAGGCACTAAAACTACACAGAGAAACCCTGTCTCGAAAAAACAAAACAAAAAAATGGAAAAGGAAGCTGGTTGTGGTGGCATATACTTATAATCCCACCTCTCAGGAGAATTGTTAAGTTTGAGGCCAGCCTAGGCTATACAGCAAGACTCTGTCTCAAACAACCTCCTCCCCCAACATTACCCAGTAGTAACGCTCCAATCAGATGCATTGAAAAAATTAATCCAGCTAAGCCTGGTTATGCAGGCTGGTAATCCTAACTACTCAGGGGGCTTAGGCCCGAGAATCACAAGTTCAAGGCTTTTGTGGGCATCTTAGACCCTTCCTGCCTCAGAAGAAACACTAATAAAGGTAGTAGGTACAGCTCAGTGTTAGAGTATGTAGCTAGCATGAGGGAGGCCTTAGGTTCAACTCCAGTTCTGTTAAAAACAAAACAAAACAAAACAACAACAACAACAACAAAAATCAAGAATCCAAACCTTGCATGGCAGTGTTTGTGTATAACCCCAGCACTTGGAAAGCCTGGGGCAGGAGGATCTGGAGTGTGAGGTCAGTCTGGGTTATCTAGTGAGGCCCTGTCGAGATAATAAATACTCAGTTGAAGCTGTTTTATGCATTGACTGAAGTGTATCAGCACAGACAAGAACTGCAAGAAGACATCATGATTCTTATTTTGCAAGTGTTGCCAGGGAACCAGGTTTTTAAAGGTTTTAGAAATTTAGGCTTCCTGAAGCCATTTATCTTGGTAATTGGCATCTTATCAGAACTGACGGCTACATGGCAACAGGGACAATCTTGGAAGACTCTTAAGTGATAGACCCTTCAGCGTAGCTGATGAGATGACACTTCCTTTGGGGGAGCTGCTCAGCTTTATTGGATCAGGATGGGTGATTGGCATATGGCAGGGCTGCTTTGCTTTGCTTCATCTCTCTGGAGAGACTTGCGCACTCCTTTAAGGCTGCTGGTGAATTGTTAACAGGTGGATTGGGTGGTGGATTTGGGAAGGAGGTGGATTTAGTTAAGGAGGGAAAAGTTTGGCCAATACCTTAATAGGAAAAGACTAGAAAAGCAGTGGTTTAGAATTCTGAATGTGAAAAAAAACCCCAAACTTTATTAATTATTATTATTGAGATGTAAGTTTTACCATGTTGTCTAGATTGGCCTTGAACTCTTGGACTCAAGCACTTCTCTTGCTCTGGTCTCCTGAGTGTACCACCACGCCATGCCAGTTTAAGAACAAACCCTTCCTTCTTTTGCAAGACGCTGATACTGTTTTAAAAGGGAACTGACAGTTACTGGAGGAAGAATTCTAAATGTTTGTTACATGCTTCATCCCCAATGTGTACCCATACAAGCCCACAAAGACACTAGTGTTTAGCAAATAGGGTCACAGGTTTCATGAAGTTTGTTGACTGGATCAAAAACCTCTGTTAGAAATAAATATTTTATACAAGATTCATGTTACACTTTGTAGCATGGCCATAAATACCATGGAGATACTTTTGATTGAAGTGTGTGAAAGGGAAAGGTGGAACTTGTAAGTCTAGAGCAATGGTTCTCAACCTTCCTAATGCTACAACCCTTTAGTACATTTCCTCATGTTGTGGCGGCCCTTAACCAGAAAATTGTTTTCATTGCTACTTCATAACTATAATTTTGTTATTGTTATGAATCATAATGTAAACAATGTTTGGAGATAGAGCTTTCTTAAAGGGGTATGACCCACAGGTTGAGAACCACTGCTATAGAGACTGCACATGCCAAAAAAATCTAGTAGCAGGAAGGAGATGCTTGACAACAGGACATAGGTGCCTGTTGGAGACTGTCTCATTGACTAGTGTTACATGATTTTTATGGATAGTGGCTATGTGAGTGTGTGACTTTGTTTTAGAATAGGTTCTTTATAGATGTATCAAGAGGAAATGAGGTAATACTAAAAAATGGGGATGGAGAGAGAGAGAGAGAGAGAGAGAGAGAGAGAGAGAGAGAGAGAGAGATATCCATGAAGTAGAGAAAGAGACCACAGTGGTATGTCTGTAATCCAAAGAAGGCCAGGGGTTGTAGGCAACTGGCAGAGGCCAGGACAGGGGCATGGAGTCACTGCTCCCCAAGTCCTGCCAGCACCTGCCTTTCAGATGCCTGTTCCACAGAACTGTGGGTAAACAATTCTCTTTTAAGCCCCTAGTTTGTGAGACTTTGTTATAGAAGTTCTGGAGACAAATAGATTTCATTTCCATTTTGAACCACAAGAATATATTACAGAGATTCAGCTGTTTATTAAAGCTGTACTTTGACCGGCCAAGGGTCTGTCAAAAGGCAAGCCATTTATTATGAATATTTGGTGTTTTCCAGCTTTTAATATTTCAGCTATCTTCTGCTATGAAATTCTTACATGCCCAAATATTCCCAGACCAATTGGCAAACAGTTCAGCTCCACAGACCTGCTGAACTTCTAGGTAACTAACTCCCTCCCTGAGCCTAGGAGATAAGCTGGCTGGAGACACTTAGCCTTGTTTCTTGGGCTAATGAAGCTCAGACCATCCTCTTGCTTTGAGGAGGCCTAGTGGCTCTCCAGAGCGATTGACTGAGAACAAAAGAGGTTTTTACATATCAAGGTAGAAGGTAGAACAACATCCCTGAGGAGGCAGAGACCTGAGTGGCCAGGAAAAGAAAGAGGCATTTTCTGTAGAGACAGAGAGAATGGCATGACCAGGGAGAAGAGAAGAACACTGAGGTAATGTAGATGGTAAGGCAGAACTCTTGAGAGCTAGTAGAGGAGAAGAGAACCAGTAGAGATGGAGGGGGAAGAAACAGAAGACGAAGACGAGGTGGGGAGCATAAGAGCTTTGTTGTTAGCAGGACTTTGAGGGACAGTAAGAGAGAGGGCAAAGAGGAACTGAAGCTATGGAGACAGAATTTCATCCCAGGGAGATAAAGTAGACGGATAAAGAGCTTGGTGTATCTAGGTTTATTCAGGAATGTCTGATGGAGCTGTAGCTGAGTAGATAAAGTTTTGTCTTAGAGGAATAAAGTTAACAGACATAAGAGCATAGTGTACATAGATTTTTTTCCCTCAGATACCCCATGCCGGATGTAGCGAAATCCCTGGACCCTGGGTAATCCATACCATCCCCCCCCACCCCCCGTTTTCTTTTTTCCTGGTTCTGGTATTATATCTGGGTCTCTCACATGCTAGGTAAATGCTCTGTCACTGAGCTACACCTTAAGCTCTTTTTCCTTTTAATTTTGAGATACATTACAGGAGCCTACCACTAGGCCCTGCTGTTTCTGTTTGTTTTTGCAAGGTTTCTCACTCTGTATCCAAGGCTGACTAGCTCATCTGTTACAAGCACTGCTGTTACAGACATGCACCACAGCTGTTTGGCTTGGCTCCAAGTGGATTTTCTTTTTAAGTATATATTGTTTTATGAATATGTGTGCATGCTGGAGTGTATGCATGGTACACATGTGCAGCTTCTCACAGAGGCCACAGGAGGACCTTGAATTCCTTGAAACTGGAGTTTACTGGTGGTAGTGAGGTGCCTTTGAGTACTGGGGGGCCAAACCTGGGTCCTAGGAACCAAGCCCAGATCCTCTGGAAGAGCAGCAAGTGCTCTTAACTGCTGAGCAATCTCTCCAGTCTCTCCAAACAGATTTTTATTTCAGGAAGTGGGGTGCTGCTGCAACAATTATCTTAAAAAATAGAAGTGGCCACTGGACTGGGTAATGGGTGATGGCTGGAGAAATTTGGGGACGCATGTTAGGGGTCTGAATTGTCTTGAGACTGTCATTGGAAATGTGAACCCTAAAGGTAATTCAGGGTGGATCTCAGGTAGAAAAGAGGGTTATGTTACCAGACATCGGGGAGTATGAGCTTTGTTCTAAAGTGGCGGAGACCTTGGCTAAATCCTGGTCTCCTGTTGGTGTTTGTGTGTTAGTGTACAAAGAGTTGCTGCATCTACTGTCCTGAGAATAAAAGTGTTACCATGCCATTCTGTTAGTGGAAAATTGATGAGTCTTTTTTGTTCCTGAGTTGCCAGGATTAAAGGCGTGCACCACCACACCCAGCTGATGGAGAATTTTAGATTGTCCACCCTGAGTAGTTGTCCACTGAAGGATTTTCTTCCTCTTCGTTCTGTAGAAGGTCAAGTCAAATTGACTCTTGCCCATCAGAAGTAAAACAGTTCTCATTTCAGCTGAGGCCCTCTGTGTGTTCTAAATGGATTTTTTGTGTGGTTTGTGTTACCACTGGGCCGGATAATAGCCTGGCAGTACTTTGATCATAAGTAACCTAATTGGGTTTCTGTTACTTTATGAACACTGCCACCAAGGATGGGCTTCCAGGTATAAAGTATTGCTGTAAAAATTACCAGTGTGGCTTTGAAATGATGTCAACATAAAAACAACACTTCAGTATTCCCACTTGCTGTGTCCATGTTTGTATAACGAAGCAAATGTCTTCTATGCTTCATTTCTTCTTTCTGCTCTCCTCTGACCCTTACATTTAGGTAGGAGCAATGAGATCCTAGTGTGGTGACACTTCTAATTGGAGATTAGGGAGTCGTTTATCTGCAGGAGGCCAGCAGCTCCGAACACTCGGTGACTATTGAATGATGATAATTTCAGGACTCTTGGTTCTCTCCAGTCTCCTGTCTTTCATTTCAGTGTTTGTTTTCCTGCTGAAGCGTTCTCTCAGGTGTTTCCAGTCACAGTTGCCTTTTATATCAGCATCGTTATCTTGCCCAGGCTCACAGTTTGCCATGCGCTTTAGCTGCTTAGAGATTTCAGGCTAACTGGAGAAGCTTCTCTGAACTTTACTCAGGGGGACAACAAGAGAATATTGGGTTTTCCCACATGAAAGCCTGCTAACACCTTTGGTTCTAGTTCTAGCCCCCAAATTCTCATGAGTCCCAGGTATTAGTTGACTTCCGTAGCAGATTTCACTCACTAAATAATAACTTTAATCATAGCATCTTTGGGTCTTCAGAATTTTACAGAGATGGCAGCCTCCAGGCTTCAGGTTACATTTGGTAGTTTCTAGATTTTAATATAAATGACCATTTTCTTTTGCAATGAAGCTTACGGTATTTCAGGGCTGAAAGAGATGTTGAAAGGCTGATTTAGTCCATCCTCTTTGGAAACTTTTGCAGTTTCATTTAGGTGAGAGTTGTTAATGTGAAATCTGTTGGGTGAATGATTGACGGGAAACTGCAGACTTACAGAGGACCATAGTGACGCTAAAGCAACGTTCTAGATAGAAATGGGGACAAATGGACACCACAAGTGGGTTAGGCCTGTCATCGAGCCCTTCTGCAGTCATCTTGTTAGTTGTGCTGGGGTTTCTCTTTTCTGTCAACTGGTGTGATATAACACTGCTCAGGGACTGTGTATGGCACATTGTAGCCAAGACACATTTGACTGTGATACAACACTGCCCAGGGATATTGTGTGGTGCATTGTTGTCAAGACAAGACATATTTGACTGAGCATTTAGGTAACATTGGAAATTAAAAACAAATTTACAAGTAATTTAAGAAAAACAGAGAAGAATCCAGACAGACGATGGCCTCGTCAGTAAATTGACACACTACAAAGAGAGCTTGTGCTGGCTTCCAATGATGTAGGATAGTGAGCAGGAAGCAGTGGGGGCTTCCTGGAAGAGACAAGCAGTACAGGAATTTGTTTTGGAGGGTGGGGCTAGACGTAGTCTGTGTGGCCTGGGTGTGGCGGCACCTGCCTGTGACCTCAGCAGCACTCAGGAGGCTGAAGCACGAAGCATCTGAATCTGAGAAGAACCTGGGCTACACAGTGAGATTCTTTCAGAAACAGAACCGAACCAACCCTTCTGATAGTGTGTGTGTTATAGAAAATGAAATCGATTGAAATGGAGAGGTAGAACATGCTTACTTAATGAAATTGGTTGCCAAAAACGTGTAAGTATCATGGAAGAAAGAACTGGGAATATGTGTGTTAAGGAACTCTCTCAGTGATGAGAAGTAGGTTTTCTTCTCCAGGTAGTACTGGGGATTTGAATGGAGGGCCTTGTGTATAGTACCCCAATAGCCCAAATGTGGGTTTTTAAATGTATCTTCATTTTTATCTTCATCATTTTCTACAAGGCAAATGTCCTGTTTCTGTGTTAGTAAAGTGTTGTTTTTTAAAAAAGTACTTTCCAATAATCCATTGAGTCCAATTTGTGCTGCCCGTTTACTCCTGATAGTGGGGCCACTCGGTGGAGCATGGTGGGCCTACCAGAAACCACACCCTTAAAGAAAACTGACTCTATTCCCGTGAAGCCATCACCTACCCATAGGTCTTACTCTGTAGCCTAGGCTACCTCTAATTCATGGTGATGTTGGAATTATCAATATGTGCCACCACACCTAGTTAATTGGAGTTTTTAAGTTTTAAATTTATTTATATTTTATGTATGAGTGCTTTGTGTATATACTTGCGTGCCAGAAGAGGGCATTAAATCCTATTACAGATGGTTATGAGCCACCATATGGTTGCTGGACATTGAACTCAGGACCTCTGGAAGAGCAGCTGGTGCTCTTAACCACTTAGCCATCTCTCCAGCCCCCTAGTTGGAGTTTTTATTTATTTATTTTTATTTATTATTTATTTATTTATTTTTGGAGCTGAGGATCGAACTCAGGGCCTTGCACTTGCTAGGCAAGCGTTCTACCACTGGCTAAATCCCCAACCCTAGTTGGAGTTTTTAAATTAATATTTAACTGTTGTATATAAATGGTTGGCTTGAATATATTTCACTAGTTTTACTTTTTTGATAAGGATATTATAATCTTTTGGACTCTCCTTTGAACTATGTGTTTAGTTTCTATATGCATCTCACCTTAAAAAATATTACTTTATTGTGGAAAGTTTCAAATATACAACAACACATAGGCTAACTGTATAATGAATTTCCATTACTCACACCCTATCACAGCAGTGGTCATGTAAGTAGTTTATTTCTGGCCACCATTCTTCTCCATACGCTATTTGAACCAGCTCCCAGATGCCTTATCTTTTCACATATGGTTGAATATTTGCACCTAATGCATGAGAACACTAAAAATTCATAACATTGTTATGAATCAGCAGTAAATAGTATTACTAGATTACTAGCTCATTCTTAATATGGTCAAATGTCTGGTCACTGTTTACATTTCTCAGTTGTTCTCATGATGACTATTTCCTCTGGTTAGACTATTTGAATCAGAGTATAGATTGTCATGAGCTATTGTGGGCCATGATGCAAATACAGCTTATAGCAATTGATAATTCAGATGTCAGCCCACCAGAGGAATGATTTTCTGATGGAGGAGAATGCTGTCCAGGCAAGGCTTGTGGGACCACCAACTCTGGAAACCATTGCTCTTGTCTGTAATTTCACATGTGCAGAATCAGCTGTGGTATCTCCCCAATACCTGCATTAATTTCACATAACATGTATATGTAATCTTAAGATTGCATCTCAATCTTATGGGCACATATATTTATAGATGGTCAGAAAGATGACTTCTCATTAAGCTGTATAATTTTAATATATAGAAAATATACTAGAATATGCTTCATAATCAGATCTATTGTCTCATGAGGACTATAAGACATTTAAAAGCCTGCTTTGTTCCTTTAACTCAAACTAACATAGAAAGCAACAATTTCTTCCCAGTCTAGACAAACTACACACAAGTAGCTCACTTTTACCTCAGAGCAAGTTCAAACTAGACTGAATGTTTCTGTAAACAGATCATAAGTTAAAAGCTCTACAGATATGTACAAGGACAAAGGCACAGATGTCTAACCAAGGTTACTAATACAAAACAACCTAAAAAAATCATGCCAAGGGGCTGGAGAGATGGCTCAGTGGTTAAGAGCACTGGTGGTTGTTCTTTCAGAGGATCCAAGTTCAATTTCCAACACCCCCTTGGCAGCTCACAACTGTGTGCTAACTCCAGTTCCAGGGGAACTGATATTGCACATAAAATAAAGTTAAATAAATTATTTAAAAAAATCATGCCAATTCTCTACTTGCTGAGTTTGGCTGATAAAGACCTATCCCTCAGCAGCTTGTCTCACTGGGCACTGTGCCCCTGGCCTCTGGTCACAGTCTTACACCAGGAACCTTGAAACCTTGTGTTGCCATGGTAAATGGCTCTGCCCCTTACTGTTTACTAAAGGAATGTGCTATGACCTTCAGAGGTAGCTTCTCTCTATTGAAAAAAGCCTCCTAAAAATATGTATATAGCTTTGTAGTACAAAGGAGAATGGGAAGAAATTAGAAACTAGAAGGAATCAGAACTTAGGAAGAATTAGAGCTTTAGAGAGAATTAGAGCTATAACAGAAGAATAAAGAACATGCTTTCATATCATGTATATGAGACTTTACCCCTCAGATAAAAAAGTCCTAAGTTTTGCTACCCTATGGCTTTCTCCTTGGACCCTGGATGTAGACTTGAGAGCAGGTCTTTCAGATTACAATAATAGATAAGTTCCCAATCTTACATTGTGAATCCAGTGGGCTGTGTGTGATGTGCTAGGGATGGAACCTGGGACCTTCTGCTCTTGACAACTACTCAGCTCATCAAGCAGGACCTTCTGACACTGATACCCACTCCAACTCATTAACCAGGACCTTCTGCCACTGACACCAACCCCAGTACATCAATGAGGACCATCTTCCCCTGACACCCACCAGAGCTCATCAACCAGTTCTTCTGCCACTGACACCCACCCCAGCTCATCAATGAAGACCATCTTCTCCTGACACCCACCAGAGCTCATCAACCAGTTCTGCCACTGACACCCACCCCAGTCTATTAAGTTTGTTTAATCTGTTCTCTATTCTGCCACCATTTTTTCTTTTGCAGTTTCTTTATTTCCTACAAAAAATTGGCTGCATGTGTTTCTGGGCTCCATATGCATTCAGTGCCTACAGAGGCCAGAAGAGGGTGTTGGATCTCTTGGAACTGGAATTACATACAGATGATTATGAGCTACTTTGTGGGTGTTGGGAGTTAAACCAAGTGTCTAGAAGAGCAAGCTTAACCACTGAGCAATTTCTCCAAACCCATTACATTTATTATTATTATGATGATGAGGATGATGATAATGATAATGATGATGATGTGTGTAGGTCGGCGAATGTGGGCACATATGTTGCAGTCAGGGTTGTTTCTCTCCTTCCACTGTGGATTTTGGGGATCGAACTCAGGTCACCAGGCTGTGTGGTTAAAACTTTTACCCACTGATCTTTCTCGATGGCTTGCAGTCTATTTCTTAATACAATTAAATCACCATTTCTAAGTATACTGTAGGATTTCTCACAATCTACTGTTCTCTGCATGCTTTCTTTAATGCTCAAGACTAGAAATGCTCAAGAATGCCTCCGAGTTCAGTTCCCATTAAGACACATTTGTGAAGTACGTTTGCAAATATCTGTAAATTTCCAGGGAGAGCTGATTTCCATTCTAAAGTATTAAAATTATTTATTATTTGTGTGTGTGTGTGTGTGTGTGTGTGTGTGATGTGCACCATGTGTGCATAGTACACATGCAGAGGTCAGAGGACAGCTTTATTGAGTTAATCTCTCCTTTCATCTTTATGTGGGTTTCAGGGATGGAACTCAGGCAGTCAGGCTTGTGCCTCAAGTGCCATTAGCCCCTGAGTCATCTTGCCAGGCTCTGGTCCTAAAATCTTAACAATCCTATGGCCTCGGTGATTTCAAGAAGATGTACAGCCACTATATGTGGAGGTAGGTTCAGGCAGAATGTACCGATTTCCTTACATACTCATTAGAAAGTTACCCTGAGATAATGCTCTGGAATAGTGAGGTTCTTTGGAAATATTGCTTAGGGTCCCAGCCTCATTTACAAATTCAGTTTTTAGTGTTACACCGATGCCCTATTATTTTACTGTGAAGACTCCCAGCGTCAGGATTGCACTGCCTGACTATTGATTTGTCTCTAATGATTGCAGGTGGAAGATGACAGTGATTCAGAGACCCATGGAGAAGAGAATGATGAGCAAGGACATTTTTCTAGAAGAAAGATTGTCTCTAACTGGGATCGATATCAAGATACCGAAAAAGAAGTCAATGATGAAAGTGGAGAATCACAGCGGGGGACGGACTTCAGTGTCCTCCTGAGCTCTGCAGGTATGGGTTCCAGTTGTGTGCTTGCTGCTCGGTGCTGGGAAGATTGCGTAGACATCCGTTACTTTTGAAATTGCATTACAGATGTCATAGTGTATGTGTCAGTGTGTAGATGGCTGTGCCAGGATATGCATGTGGAGGTCAGAGGACAACCTGCAGGAACTGGTTTTCTCATTCTACTATGTGGGTCTTAGGGACAGAACTTAGTTGTCTGGCTTGGCAGCAAGCACCCTTACACACTGAGTTCTCTTGCTGGCCCATGCCTATAATTTTGAATGCCTGCGCTAGACTAAGAATAATAATTGATGAACCTATTCTGAGTAGGACAAATTGTGAGGGTATTAAATTGTGAGCCAGAAGCACAAGATTCACTCTGGTGCTGTGAACTGATGCTGCTCATAGCACAGCCCCTTTAGATGAGGATTTGCAAATGCATTCCACTCTGACTAGTCAAGAGCTCAAACCCTGAGTAATTGAACTGGTCAACCGAGTGCTTTCTTCTTGTTACCTGCACTTTGGCCAACTATAACTTATGAACACCTTTTATGCAAGGGAGGAGGAAGGAAACAGAGGTAAAATGTAGCTGGCTAGTTAATTCTTATCAGCTATTTGGCTAAAGGATCTTGGAGGATAAAATTGAAATAATGCAATTAAATTAACTTCTATTCTGCATGTGGGTTTAATGCAATCAGTTTTATAGTTAATTATTTGAAGAGTATCTGGCAATAAGAGATACTGCATAAATGTTTGATTCAATTAAAATTCTAGTCTAGCCCAGCAGGCATGTTCATTGGCTTATGATTTTGGTTATTTCTTTTAGCATTTTATTTACATAATTTAAAGCAAGGCACATGGTTGAATCCTCTGTTATTTTTTTCGTAGTCTGCTTACTGATTTCATTGAGGTTTGATGATCTCTGTCTTGGGAGATTGCTGCTGACATGTCTTTGCTGCGTTCTTCCGTTTCTGCTCCACTCTGCTGCTGGTTTATTGGCTGCTTGCTGCAGCACGATGCTGAGAAGAACTGCCCTGTCTTTTCTTGCATGTTGCAGGACATCTGTCTTGGTCTCCTGCTGAGTTAGATTTCATTCTGTGGTCATAAAATTTGAAGAGTATCCTCCAATACACATTCCCCGCTCCTTACAGTGATTCTGATTTTTCATACTGGTTTTTTTTAATATATAAATTAATTCATTAAATCTTGGCAATTGCTTGGGGTAGGAATCAGTGGGGAAGGGCTATTGTAGTATTGTAGGGTGGCCAGAGGAGTTCTTACTGAGAAGATAACATTTGGCTAAAGTCTTGGGGAAGGGGAGGGAAGAAGCATTGCGGATATATATAGAAGAGTATTCCAGGCAAAGACAGCAAGCTCAAAGGCTTTGAGGGAGGAATGCTTATGAATGATCTCTATGTAGGATTTCCATGAATAACAGTTCACTTTTGAGAACTGGTAATTAGGAATAACTTTCTATCTCACCCATTTGGTGTTCGCTTATGTTGGTAGATTCACTGTGAAGGGTTGTTTGCTGTTTCCCAGTGCCCTCAAGGATCCATCACTTCTACCCTTGATGAATCCCTACAGAATTCTAGTATATGTGCATGAATGTTCATAGATGAATTGCTCAGGAGACTCTCAAATGGAAGCAACTCACATATCTACTAGTAGTGAAAAGAGTGCACAGAGATATGAACGAGTCTCTCCGACATTATGTGTAGCAAAAGAAACTTCGCGCACCTGTGGGAGACCTCTGTGGTTCTGTTTAAACACGGGACCCAGGCGTGCTGGTGTTCACCTGTGATCCAATGCCTGGAAAGCTGAGGTAGGAGGGTCACCTCACTAGGCTACACAGTGAGACTATATCTTAAAGGATCCGACGCAAGAAAAAGTTAACTGTTATTTAGGAGGGAGAAGAGGGGTAATGGTTAGGGAGAGGCATACAGCAGTGTGTAGGCCTGGAGATTCCTGTGACATTGGTAGTACTCTGTTTGCTTAGATGATGGCTACCTTGGATTAATAGTTATTTGTTAAATTGTTCATATGTATTCTCTATTTTTTGGGGAGGGGAGTTCAAGACAGGGTTTCTTTGTGTAACAGCTCTAGCTATCCTGGAACTCACGCTGTAGATCAGGCTGGCCTCGAACTCACAGAGATCCGCCTGCCTCTGCCTCCCGAGTGCTGGGATTAAAGGCGTGCACCACCACACCTGGCTGTATTGTCCATTTTTAAATTTTACAAGTCTCCCTATAAAAGACACTCCTTTGTAGAACTCATCAACTTGTACAGACAGGCACTGCCTGCCTTGAGTCTCTAGCCGTGGCTGGCAGCATCTACATCTTTATTTCCGGAGGACGTGGGAAGGCATATAGTTTGTTCTAGATCATACTCATGATCTAGATGTGATTCTTGGTGGGACTGGGACTTTGCAGCTGTCTGCTCTTTCTGTAAGCCTCTGAACCAAATAACTAGGCTACTAGCTTTTGTTTCTAAATAATATTCTTATAACCTCAGGTATATTTTAAGAATTGGGGGCTGGAGAGATGGCTCAGTGGTTAAGAGCACTTGCAGAGGACAAGAATTCTGTTCCCAGCACCTGTGGTGATATTGTGTTCCCCAAAATATTGTGCACCCTAATAAACTTATCTGGGGTCAGAGAACAGAAGAGCCACTAGATGCAGAGGCCAGAAAATGGTGGCACACACACCTTTAATCCTAGCATTCCGAAGGCAGAGATCCATCTGGATCTCTGTGAGTTCAAAGCCACACTGGAAACAGCCAGGCATGGTGACTCACACCTTTAATCTCAGGAAGTGATGGCAGGAAGCAGAAAGGTGTATAAGGTGTGAGGACCAGGAACTAGCCTAGTTAAGCTTTTAGGCTTTTGAGCAGCAGTTCAGCTGAGATCCATTTGGATGAGGACTTCCAGTCTGAGGAAACAGGATCAGCTGAGGAACTGGCAAGGTGAGGTGACTGGCCTGTTCTGTCTCTCTGATCTTTCAGCGTTCACCCCAATACCTGGCTCTGGGTTTGTTTTTTTTATTAATAAGACCTTTCAAGATTCATGCTACAAGAACCCATATGGTTGTTCACTACCATCTGTAACTCCAGTTCCAGGTGATCCAGTGCACTCTTCTAGTGTCTGCAGGAACCAGTCATGCATGTGGTACACACACAAAGATGCAGGCAAAATATCCAGACACATAAAATAAATAAATTTAAAATAAAGTTTGAAAGTGGGGCTGGTTGTGGTGATGCATGCCTTTAATCCCAGCACACTGGAGGCAGAGGCAGAGGCAGGAGGATCTCTGTGAGTTTGAGGAAGATCTGGTGAATTCCAGGACAGCCAGGACTACATAGAGAGATCCTGTTTCAAAAAACAAAACAAACAAACAACAACAACAAGACCAAAAACAACAACAGCAAAGTTTGGAAGTGGTAGCCTGCCCTCATTTACCCTCAGGTATAAACAGGTGTAAATAGTAAGTCTTGAAGCAGTTTTTTCTTTCTTGTTACCTCCCACCCCAAAAGTCAGTCACTGAGTTCATGCCGTGTGCACTGTCTAGTCCTTTCAAGATGCCACTGATTACCAGAGTTCCAAAGTGCTCACATTGCGAGCATAATACCAGGATAAGATTGAAGATAAATGTGGAAGAAAAAAAATTAGGTGTAAGTGTACAGCTTTGTTTATTTTTTAGTGAAAATAAGAAAATGACATGATAAGTTTGGTCATAGAGTTACTGAAGAACCAGTCTGCCTCCATCTTAGGCTTAAAAGCCATCTTATAGTAAAGACAGACTAGGTTCATTCTTGTTTATGATTAAACCTGTTTCTCAAGGATCGGGCTCTGCCCCACCTGTAACCTTAACTACAATGGTTCTTTCTGTATGCCTGTTCCAGAAATGGCAATCATGTCTTTGTTTCAAAAAGTTGTTTATAACCATTTGAAACTCTACCTTTGTTTCAAAAGGTTAGATGACCACCTATGACGACCTTGTTATGACGATGACTCCCTTGTTTTGCCCACCTTGCAGCCATGTCTTTGTTTCAAGAGATCGTTAGGACTAACTTGTTTGTTCTGCTGCTATAATCCGACTTGTTTTGCCTGCCAAATCCCCAATTTGAAAACCCCCCCCCCCCAGCTGCAATAACCTTGTCTTCCTCACATCCAATGCTGACCTCTCAAACCCCATCTTAGGGGGAGGCAGCCCATGTACATGAATAAAAAAGCTTGCTTTAAT
The DNA here is from genome assembly GCA_902168325.1 of Peromyscus nudipes. Taxonomy (NCBI): domain Eukaryota; kingdom Metazoa; phylum Chordata; class Mammalia; order Rodentia; family Cricetidae; genus Peromyscus; species Peromyscus nudipes. The sequence goes on from CABHPH010159600.1 coordinate 26,187, forward strand.
TAATTGCTTTCGTGGTGGTTTGAAAGAAAATAGTCCCTATAGGCCCATAGGGAGTGACACTATTAGGAGGTATGGCCTTATTGGAGTAGGTGTGGCTTTGTTAGAGAAGATGTGCCACTAGGGGATGGGCTTTCAGGTCTCAGAAGGTCAAGTCTGGCCAGGGTGTCACTGTCTTTTCCTGATGCCTGCGGACCAAGATGTAGAACTCTTAGCTCCTTCTCCAGCACCATGCCTGTCTGCATGCTGCCATGCTGATCGATAATGGACTAAACCTCTGAAACTGTAAGCCAGTGTCAATTAAATGTTTTCCTTTTTATAAGAGTTGCTGTGACCATGGTGTCTCTTCACAGCAGTAAAACCCTAACTAAGACAGCTTGCTTTTATTAATTTGGCCATGATGATTTGGGTCAGTAGTTTTTCTCCACCCCCATCTTTGGGATCAACATTATTGATATGCGTATTTTCATATAAAGTCCTTACATATCTTCCTCAATTTAACTGTGAAAAGTTACTTTGTGGGGCAGACTTTAGTTTTAATGGTATTTGATTTCCCTATGCTGTGTTCTTGCATCATCAATTTTGACTGAAAGGGAAAAGAAGATAACACACTGGTAGCCTGTGCTTCTAAACCTTGAACTACTCTTTATATCTAGCAGTGGAGCAGTTTCATTGATTCAGTACACTGATCTTCCCCACCCTTACCTTTTTACATAGTATATAGTTTGTACTAAAATAGTTTGATCTGGGAAAGGCAACTTAGTAAGGGAACCTCCCGTTGGTATGTGGATAATCTCGATACAAAACAAAACACAGAACCAGACATTTAACCTAAAAAAGTAGCTCAATGAGAAAATAGTCTTCCTTACACTGGAATATAGAAGTGGGTCAGATCCGATTTTCTCTTTTAAAATCTCAAAAAGGTAAGAGCAGCTGAAGACTTAAACTTGTTTTCAGAGTCTTGTTTTCTGTTGCTGTGATGCAGGCTCTTTGACTGTTTGTTGGTCCGGCTGCATCCTTTGCTCCAACACAATCAGCTTTCCTTTTCTTACCCTGAAGCTGCTTAGAGGCCTCGGCCTGGGAGCCCCATTTCCGTTTCTGTCCTTTTATGACCTTTTGGCTCCTGTTTGCTTAGGGACCTGTAGGCGTCTGTGAGAGTCGCTAACGCTTCCTTTGGGGCCTTTGCTCCTAGCACTTCGCACATCGGTTCTTTGCTCCTCTTAAGTGGCCGTTAGGGGTCTTTTCAGCTTATTTAGTGCTCCTCGAATTTTTTTTTTTATTAAATAAAATTATTGTCTCTTTTGCTCCTCTGCTAAAGTATGTCCTTTTTAATTTCTCCATGCTATTATGAAAAGTATGTGTGGATCTTTGTGGGTCTTGGTGTGGCTTGTCATCTTAAGTCACCCAGTGGTTTTCCCAAATGGCCAGTCTAGAGACTCCTGTTCCGCTCCTTAGCACTTCTGGTCTTTCTGCCCTTACTTAGGGTTATTTATCTTTTGCTTTGTTTTGCTTTTCTTAGTCCTCTCCACCTCCCCCTTTTAAAAGCAATCTTCCTTGAAAAATGTTAGGAGGTTTGTGTCTTTACATCAGAGGGTCTGGGCTAAGAATAAGGCCTGTATAAAATTGTTAGTAGATTCAGTACCTTGAACACTGTGAGTAGCGACCTAATCTGAATACCTTGTGCTCAACCTTATCTTCTAGTATTTCCTGTGTTACCAAAGTTGCACCAGTTGGATCTGTTTGCATCTTATTCCTCGTGGTCCTTCATGGTCTGATAGTTTGTACTCAACAGAGAGGTTTGTTTTTTAGTTTTATCTTCATTTATTTCCAGAAGTATTGTCTGGTTTGCTCAACACTGCTACTGCTATATTAAAGACAATATAATAATATAGACTTAAAATTTATCTATTTTTATTTTATATGTATTGGTGTTTAGCCTGCATGTGTACATGTGTACCGCCTGCATGAAGTGCCTGTGTAGGTCAGAAGAGGGTATTAGATGCCCTGGAACTGGACTTCTAGATGGTTGTGAGCATCCATGTAGATGCTGGGAATTGAACCCAGGTCCTTTGCAAGAGCAGCCAGTGCTCTTAATCACTGAACCATGTCACCAGCTTCAAAAATATTTTTATGACATCTGTTTATTTCTTCGTGTGCTGATGGGATATGCATACCATGAGCATGAGGAGGCCAGAGAACAGCTTGGAGTTGGTTTTATCCTTACACCATCTGGGCCCCAGGATTAAACTCAGGCCTTCAGGCTTGATGGCAAAGAACCTTTACTTACTATCTTGCCAGCCTAAACTGTATTTTATCATTATATCCTGAGGTACTCAGCTTTCACTCATTTTGATCCATTCCCTTAAGTAGATCATGCCCTGGTAAATTAAAGTCACCAAAATAATACTTGGTAAATTTTGTTCTGTCCACTGTCCACACTATCACCATTTTTGGCAATTGTGCTTTTTTCTTGTCCCAGTCCCCAGAGCCAATGTCACAGGATCCCTGGCTGTGACTGCAGTCTTTAAGTTCATTTTCCAGTTGAGTGTTGGCTTATTTAGATTATTAGATAATTTAGATTATTCTTATTTCTAGTAAGAGAAATTTAACAAGTCTTTTTTGGGTTTGACTTATATTACAGATAATCTTCAGGCTGACAAATGTCTACTTAGCCATATCAAGTCTGGGTGTTACATGCTAACAGCTGTAGCACATTCTTTTCAACTGCTCTTGCCTCCTTTCTGCTTGTCTATTGGTGTGAAGAGACACCATGGCCAAGGCAACTCTTATAAAAGGAAAACATTTAATTGGGATCTGTCTACACTTTCAGAGGGTTAGTCTATTATCATTGTGGCGGGAAACATGGTAGCATGCAGGTAAGCATGGTACTGGAGAAGTAGCTGAGAGCTTTACGTCATGATCCTCATGCAGCAAGTAGGAGGCGGGGGAGAGAAAGAAGGAGAGGGAGAAGAAAAATTGGCATGAGCTTTTGAAACCTCAAAGCCCACCCCTAATGACATACCTCCTTCAATAAGGCTACACCTCCTAGTTCTTCCCTGACAGCTCATCAAATCAACTGGGGACTAAGCATGTAAATACATGAGTCTGTAGGGGCCAATCTTATGCAAAACACCACACTGCTCTTATTCCCATTAAAAAGACCATCATGGAGGCTGAGGAAATGACTCAGTAGGAGAAGTGCTTGACACATAAGCATGAGAACCTGAGTCTGGATCCCCAGCATCCACATGAGAAGCTGTGTGTTGGTGTACATCTGTAATCCCAGAACCAGGGAAATGGTGCTAGGAGAATGGCAGGGCTTGGGGGCAAGCCACTTTAGCCTATTAGTAAGCTCCATGACAGTGAGAAGCTCTGTCCCAAGAAACAAGATGCATGACACTGGAGGATCAGCACCTGAAGTTGACTTCTGCCTCCATGCACATGTACACACTTGTATATACACACTTGCACACATATGTGTGTTGCACACACAAATAGTCATTATGTTTAGTGGAATAATGGCAGGAAATACATGCTGTGGTCTTGCCATATTGAAATTGGGATTGATTTGTTCTCTTCTTCTTGGGAGAGAGAGAAAAAAAAGCAAGTGTGTTTTTGGTAAAGTCTCTAGTAAATATTGGTGTAGAATCTCTTTTCTAAAGAGTACAAAATGAATGAATTCAAAGGTTAGGGAAAGGCAGCTAATAACCTTGCCAGTGTGGAGTTGTGTATTTCAGTAGACAGCTGCAGTGTAGGATGGTTGTGAAGGATGAATGGAAGGGACTTGACCGAGAGTTGTCAGGTGATCAGAGTTCTGTACAGACTCTGAGAGGGGAACTCATGGCCACATCCTTCAACAGACGACTGAATTAGAAATAGCTTTATTTTAATCTAGTTTGTGAGGATTGTGTGGAATTATTTAAAAAAGGCTATAATGTGAGGAAGGCACACTGTGAAAGGTAGAAGTAGAATCTAACTTCTGACATCAGATCATTAAAATAGGTGTGTCAGAATATACAGTGTGGTGCTGTCTAATCAGAATACGAAAACAATGGGCACGAACTTATTTTATATATAAGGTCAGGGCGGGGGGAGGGGGGGATGGGGAGGTTTACTGATGTTGAAGCTTTGCAACTATGAATGTGACACAAGGAACCTCAAAGATTTAGCATGAGAAGGACAGAATCTGTGGTGGAAGGTTTATCATGCTAAGCAAAAGAAGTTGAGCGGTGATTTAACCATGATGTCATATATATTTCGAGACATAAAGACAGTCAATCAAATGTGCATAACTAAAATGCTGGGAGTTGCGTGAGTGTCTGTGTCCATCTCACCCATGAGTGTCACTGGGACTCTCTTAGAGTACATTTGATTGCCATGAGTTCAACTGTGGTCCTTTCCACTGTGTAGGCAAATAAATTCTATTTTCCTGACTTCTTTGAACCTTTAATAGTTCTGTAGCATCTTCAAACCAAGAACATCAAACATAGAGTTCTTAGCAATTTTAGGATTATAGTCAAGAAGAAGGAGAGGTATATGCATATGGTAATATAAGACCTAGTGATAATAAGATACCTTAAGCAAATGAGGTGATAAATGATGCCATTTCCTCAACATCTATCAAGTGCAGACTCCATATGAAGTATATAAGGCTCTTCTGGTTCTTTAAACCTTAATGTTAACCAACTATGGTAGATTGTGTTATCTCTCTGTGTGTTGAGGCCAAGCTTTAGCTACAACACAGTCAAACAACTCATACCAGTTAATCCTTACCCATCAACAATGACTTTGAATGTAAAAGTATTCCATTCCCCTCAGGAGTGGTTAATTAGATAAATAGACAAGACCCAAATACGTGACTCTGCACCTTAGAAGACTCACAGAGACTGAAAACTAAGGACAGAAAAAGTTTTCTGAGCAAATGGAAACCCAGTAGACTCTTCTGCCTGGCTTCGCATTGATCTATTTTGTCAGATAGTGAATAGCACCTCTTGGTTTCCTAGTTTGATTTTCTCGAAGTACCTTTTCCTTTCCCTTTATTGTAAAGTTGTGCCTGTTTGTGAGGTTGAGGTGCAGAGGCAATAGATAGATGGATCCTATTTTTTAATCTTATAGGTTGGTCTATGCTTTTTGATTAGGGAGTTGAGATTGTTAAATGTTCAGAATTAGTATAGAAAGGTGTATATTAATTCCTGTCATTTTTTAGATTTTGTAGTGTTTAATGCTTTCCTATTTCTCATTGCTTAACTGCTTTTCTTTTTTTATAGTTACTTATTTTTTTAAAAAATTTATTTATTTTATATCATGTGCATTGGTATTTTGCAGGATGTCAGGTCCTCTGGAACTGGAGTAACAGACAGTTGTGAGCTGCCATGTGGGTGCTGGGAATTTAACCTGGGTCCTCTGGAAGAGCAGTCAGTGCTCTTAACCACTGAGCCATCTCTCCAGCCCTGCTTAACTGCTTTTCTTTTTTTTTTTTTTTCTTTTTTTTTTTTTCGAGAGAGGGTTTTTCTGTGTAGCTTTGCTCCTTTCCTGGAACTCACTTGGTAGCCCAGGCTGGCCTCGAACTCACAGAGATCCGCCTGCCTCTGCCTCCCGAGTGCTGGGATTAAAGGCGTGCACCACCACTGCCCGGCTTAACTGCTTTTCTAACATGATTCATTATTTCTTGTGGCTTCATGAGTATGTTTATTTACTTATTTTTCTTCATTCTGAAGGATTCTTTCACATTTCTTCTGTAGAGTTGGTTTAGTGGACATGAATTCCTTTAGCCAGTTCTTACTTTAGAAAGTTTTCATTTGCTTTTCAATTATGACAGTTAATTTGTCTGGGTATAGTACTTTGGATTGGCAGTTGTGGCTTAGTGCTTGAATACGTTATTCTAAACTCTCCTTGATTTTAGAGTTTCTGTTGAGACATCTGATGTTATTCTGGTGGGCCTAACTTTATATATGACTTGGTGTTTCTCTATTGCAGCTTTCAGTGTACTTTGTTCTGTATTTTAGTGTTTTTATTATAGTGTTTTAATGTAGGAAGGGCCTTTTATGTGTATTTGATGTTCTAAATGCTTGCTGTATAGGGCTTTGTACATGTTGGGCAAGTGCTCTACTACTGAGCTACACATTCCAAGATCTTACCCATTCTCAATATTACTAATAATACCTAATATAATACAAATAAATAGTTACTATACTGTTTTGTTTAGGTAATAATGACGAGAGGAATGTCTGTATATGTTCAGTCAAATACGGTTAAAATGTTTGTTTTTGACTTATGGTTGGATAAATCCATGGCTGTAAAACCCACAGATAGGGAGAAGTTTTCGAGACAGGGTTTCTCTGTGTAGCTTTGCGCCTTTCCTGGAACTCACTCTGTAGCCCAGACTGGCCTCGAACTCACAGAGATCCGCCTGGCTCTGCCTCTCAAGTGCTGGGATTAAAGGCGTGTGCCACCACTGCCCGGCTGGGAGAAGTGAATTTATGTTAAAGATCATTCACCATGATCAAGTAAGATTTTTCCCCTGGGGCATGTAACTTAGCGAATGGGATTCATCATGTTCATAGGATGGACAAACATGATCATCCTGTAGATACAGAAGAGACATTTGAGAAAATTGTTTCACTGTGAGAACTTTCAACAAGTTCGGTGTAGAAGGAATGTTTCCCTAAAAAAAAATTAAGACTGTATATGATGAAACCACATCCAACAATGAAATGTTTAAGGATTTCCTCATAAGATCAGAGATAAGACAAGGATGGGCCCGCACAGGGCTTCTGTACCACACCAGAGTGATCAGGCAAGGAAAAAGAAAAAAGAGAAAGATAGAGAGAAACCCAAAAGGAAAGGAGAGAGTGAAGTAGTCTCTGCAGATGACATGATTTTATAGGAGAAAACGCTAAAGGTTCATTGAAAACCTACGGTAAAGCTTTACCAGTTTTGTCATTTTAATGCTTAAAAAACAAACAAACCCCATAGTAACTAGTGAGCAAATGTGGGACAATTGCATGCAAAATCAACTTATAATAGTAAGTAGCATTTGAAAACACTAAATAACCTTTTGAGAAAAGAAAGGGCCAGGCACTCTGAATTTCCAGGAAATGTTCAGTAATAGGAACTCAAGAAATACCAGGGAATCAGTTGTCCTGGGGAGCCTTTGCTTCCTAAACCAGTCTCTACAATTCTCTGAACAGCAGCCGGCCCAGAAGTCCAGGTGCCCGATGTTCTCACAGACCTGACGCCCATAGTATTCCCACCATGGAGAAAAACTCCATAGTGTAGTGATTTGGAATTCTGTGCAGTTAATTTGTTATGCAGGATTATTGATATTGTCATGGTTCATTGCAAATTTTTGTAACGATTAAGTTCTTTATGTAAACACTGAGCCATCTCACCAGCCCGAAAACATTATTGTTATTCACTTCATTTAAACCAAAAAACCTGGAAAATGTGGATTTATTTCAGCATTGACTTGGATTATTATGACAGAGACACTCAGGAGCTCCAACACAAAATGAGTTTTCCTTGACTGCTGAGAATGATTAACTCAAGCAAAAAGATGATTATGTGTTATAAGTCAAACATGCTAAAAGTCAAGCAAATTCATCTGCGTCCTATTTATTTATTTTTTAGGAAAATCGATAAGATATCACTTTTCTTACTATTTTTCACACTGTTTCTTAGCTTTCAAATTCAATTACCCGCCCTGGCAATTTTGAGAGACGATCAAGAGGAGTTGCTGCTAAGGTCTGGCAAAGTGGTGATTGTACAGCTGCACCTAAGCTCAGTGTGACTCCAGGTGGCCACAGTAGCTTCCGACTTGATGGCTTTTCTTTCCTTCCCCCTCCTCTTGATATTTTTTGAGACAGGGCCTCTCTGTGTAGCCCTGGCTTTCCTGGAACTTGCTTTGTAGATGAAGCTGGTGTCTCAAGTCACAGAGATCCGCCTGCTCTGCCCCCTGTGTGCTGGGATTAAAGGTGTGCTCCACCATGCCTGGTTCCTTTTTTAAGATGAGAAGGTACTTATTTCAAAACATTTCTGAATTCTAAGTTGTTGGAATCCTTTTGACTGGAGGTTCTCATGATATCATTTTTAGGTAAACTATGATATTGGCTATGAGAGAACTATGCTCTCCCCCTATATTTTGAAGTCCACATGGCTGGTAATTTTCTTGATCTTCTTTATGTTTTCTTTGCATATAGTGTAAATAGGATTTGGGGACACGTACTTTTCTGTACTTCTCTTAGAGCAGGAAGTAATTTTCTGCTTTGTGGACAATGATAAGTGGGCCAAATTGGGAGGCAAGTTTGTCTTCAGAGCCTGTCCTCTTCTTAAAAACAATTTCCCTTTTTTATTTAGGTTTTAAAAATTATTCTTATTTCTTTTTTCTTTTTCTTTTTCTTTTTAAGTTTTATTATTTATTAGGTATACAGTGTTCTGTCTGCATGTATGCCTGTGGGCCAGAAGAGGGCACCAGATCTCATTACAAATGGTTGTGAGCTACCATATGGTTGCTGGGAATTGAACTCAGGAACCTCTGGAAGAGCAGACAGTGCTCTTAACCTCTGAGCCATCTCTCCAGCCCAATTATTCTTATTTCTATTTATGTAAATTTATTTCTTTTATATGTATGGTGGTTTTGTCTGCATGTGTTTCTGTGTACTACATGTATGCCTACTGTCCATGGAGGCCAGAAGAGGGCTTCAGATTCCTTGGAACTAGAGTTATAGATGGTTGTAAACTTCCACATGGGAGCTAGGAATTGTACCTGGGTTCTCTGGAAGAGCAGCGGTGCCCTTAACTGCTGAGCTATCCATCCACCTAGCCCATAGTTTCTGACTACCTATTGTGACATATGAAGTTTCCTATGTTTGTTTGTTCTTTGTTTACTCTCAGGGTACCTCTCCTAGGAACTCTTCTATGTATGTTAAATATTCAGTGTGTGTTCCTGCTGCCTGTGGCCAGAGATTGTTGCCTGAGAGTTAAAGCATTGGGAGTGTTGGTGCGTGGAGCCACATCAGAACATCCTTATGTAGGTAAAGGCACAGGGATAAGGAAACCATTTTAGCAAGCTGTGTCAGCTCAGGATTGTCAAGTTAAGTCATTCCCAATGGGATGATCTTGGAAGGTATGCTGTTAACAGAACAGTCTGAAATCCAGTCTGTGTGGGAGTGTGTGTGCCTGTCAGCTATCTACTATAGCTTCTCAAGAATTTGCTGCTGCTTAGCAGCTTAAAGGCATCTTTAGCTGAACATGTTTGATTGTGGTGTACCTCGTCTTTGCTCCCCCGGTTGCTGTGAGCCACACTAGTTTACTGTGGTATCATTTTGAAAAGCAGCATTGATATAGTTAGGAAGTCTAAATCTCCATTTTTATTCTTACACTTGTTTTCATTTGGAGTTTGAGATCATAGTGAAAAAGTGAGTTGAATTTCATTTTGAACGCTAGAGAATAGACAGTTAAGAAGCATCATTACATGGTGAATTCATGGTTAGAGAAGCTGTTGTTCTGAACGGATTCTTTTGATAGCAATCAGGCTTCTTGTATTGATCTGCTCTTCTGTTAAGTAGGTAGAAGGAATTGCTAGAGGAAAGATGTGCAAGTACATAGGTTGTTTTTTTCTCTTGACCACTGAGTACCTGTTCCTTCCTGCATGTGCCCTTTAGATTGCTGAGGTTGTCACAATGCTCAGTGTTGTGTGATGTCCATGTGCTTTGAGCCATTGGCATTCTTTCTCTCATTCTTCAAGGAGTCACAGAGTGCTTATCTCATGCACAATCTCAGCCATCTTTTGGCCAAATTGTTCACGTATTTAGATTGGAGAACTGAAATGCATATGGGTTGCAGTTTAACCCAGGGCCATGCAGGTATCTGTGGGAGGTAAGATGCTTAAAGAAGAATTTTTTTCCTTCCTTCCTGAGATTTTTTTTTTTTTGTTTTTTTGAGACAGGGTTTCTCTGTGTAGCTTTGGAGCCTGTCCTGGAACTCACTCTATAGCCCAGGCTGGCCTCGAACTCACAGAGATCCGCCTGCCTCTGCCTCCCGAGTGCTGGGATTAAAGGCTTGTGCCACCACCCCAGCTCTTCCTTTTTTTTGTAGCTGCACAGACTATAGCTAAATCATGGCAGTACACACCCATTTGAATTTTAATGTTTTCTTTTGGAATGGGGTTTAGGAATTGAGTCCTTTGTGTTTTGTCCTTTGCAGTGAGCTATAAAAACGCAATGAGCATATATACACATATAATTACATAGGGTTTTTTTTTGTTGTTTTTTTTGAGACAGTTTTACTCTGTACCCCAGGATAGCCAGGAATTCACTATGTAGTCCTGGCTAGACTTGAACTTGAAGTAATCCATTTGCCTTGGGTTCTTAAATGTTGGTATTGCTGGTATGAACAACTATGTGTGTTTTTTTTTTTTCCCCCCAGAGTTCCATTTTTCTCAGACCAATTAGGGACCAATTTGTCTAGTATAGGTTTCATTTTTTTACTTTTAAAATGTACTTCTTTTGTATTTTTTTAAAAAAAGTCCACTGCAAGTCCTGTGCCTGTGTTTTAGATTTGTCCTAGTGCAGTACAGGGGAATCTGCTCAGAGCGAGCCCGGGAAACACTGCTAGTACGTGAGTGTTACTTATTCATGATGGGCAGCCTTCCTTGGGCCTCGTTCTAGTTTTAAATAGGAATAGTGAATTGTGAGGTCGCCCTTTCTCCCATGAACTTGGATGTGATGTGGAGAGGACAAAGTCGCATCAAGATCCCATCACAGGAAACACAGTGCAGAAGAGAACATGTGATTGTCTATTTGCAGATGTTGTCAAAGACTTTCAAAGCTCAGTTTTCCAGACTTGCTTTCAAAGTGTCCCAAAGGGGAGAGAGGGTGCCAGCTGTGCTCCCTGTGGCCACTGAGCTGGGATCAGCAGCTTGAAAGCTAAGCATGTTGACCTAGCCCTCTAACAGAGAATGAGCATTGCGCCCACGTTAGAATGGGTTGTGATGCGTGGTGTCTAAGGGAGGAGGTAGTGAGCAGCAGAGGATTTGTTTCAGGCTATTTGTTGATCAGATGGGCTTTCAGTGGTAGCAGTTCATGAAAATCACCTCTCAGGATAGCAGCAGAGCTGTTTCCTCCTAGTCTCGTGGCAGTCGTCCAGCCTTTTGTGTTTCCTTGAGTTGAAGCAGTGGAGGTCTTTGTTCAAGTTGTTTCTAACAAGGGTAGATGGTAGTCAAGAGGGAAGAGATGGATACTTTCCACTTTATTCTCCTGAGAACCCACTTGAGCCTACAGTTATTTTTTTCTGTACAGAGTATTAACCGTGTCATAAGCAGTTGATGTTGTGATCATGAACATAGGTATTTTTATGAACATATATTCATTCTATATAATCATGGATTTCATTGGCATTTCATACGTACATTTAAATGTATTTTGATCACATTCACCACCCCCAGTGTCCTCCCTCTCCTGTCGACTTCCCCTCACCGATTGCTTTTGCTAATTACTCTTCCTTATACTTTCATAAGTTTTCTCTTTTTCCTTCTCTCCCTCCCTCCTTCCCTCTCTCCTTCCTTCCCTCCCTTCATTTCTTTTTTCTTGTGTATGTGTGCATGTGTGTGTGACCTAATGGGATTAATTAGGGTTGAAAATGTTTTTCCCTCACCCAGCAATCACTACCTATAGAAACTCAGGGAAGAATGTGGCCTCATGAGCCCCTTCCCCACTAGCTACCATTAACTACTTATAAATATTCAGAGATGGCTCTGGCCTTTCTTTTGTTGTTTTGAGAAGGGTCTAATATAGACAGGATGGACTGTTAGCTGATTAAGATCTAGCGTGAGCTGCATGTCCTGATCCTCCAGCTTCCACCTCTGGAGTGTCTGGGATTCCAGATGTGTCTGCCTCTAGCTCCTCATGTTGGGTGGTGCTGGAGATGAAGTCCAGGGCATCTGGTATGCTAAACTGGGCTCTCTACCCACTAAGCTACACTCACAAGCACCTAAATCTTCAGGGGAGGGTGAGGCCTCTTGAGTACCTTCCCTCTCCGTGACAGCTTGTTGATGGGTGCGTGCTTTGCAGGATTTGTGCAGGTGACCACAACTTCTGTGAGTTTATGGATGAAACAGCCATGGCATGTCTGAAAGACGGTGTTCCATATTCCACCCCTTCCTCCAGTACATCCTTCTGCCCTCTCTTCCCTGATGTTCCCTGAGCCTTGGAGGGGGTGGTATAGATGTCCCCTAAGGCTGAGCACTCAGCAGTCACTTTCTCTCATCACTTGGACCAGTTTAGGCATCTCCTTTTTGTATAAAAAATGGCTGTTGGGAGTTGCTTTCCCTCTCAAGAGATCCTGTAATACTGCTTATTTTATTCCTGTCCATAATAGATGATACCACCAGAGCCTTGCTCAAAAGTGGGAGGGGAGAGCATCCAAAAGAAAGTAACCCATGATTTCACTGTCTAGGACATCTGCCTCAAAAGTTCAGTTGGCAATCTGAGACAGAAAAGATAAGTTTATTTAAAAAGTTCTCACTTTTTCCTGGTACTTAACTTTGTTGGTAATGCAAATGGTTGTACATTTACGGCTGTAACAGGTCAGTCTGATTCTTAAAAACCTTTATGAGTATAAAGTTATAAGGAATTTATAACGTGGTTTTAGAGGACCTTACAAAATGAAGGTGTGCTGGCCACTGGAGCTTTTCTCCTCTTGTCTGTTTTTGGCTGTCCCACAAAAGCATATGATCTCAGAGGAGTGCAACATGACAGTTAAAGCTGTGTAGTAACCGCACAGGCACTGGCTGGTTTGGAATAGTTCGAAATAAAATACGGCAGAATCTCAAGAACATATATTAAAACACATCTTTTGGGAAGTGGAGAAAATATTGGTTACTTTGTAACTGTGTTTGTGTGTTCATGTACATGTTAAGGTGCACATTGTATGCTTGCATGTGGAGGCCAGAGGACAGCCCTGGGTGGTGTTACTTGGGTGTGGTCTGCTTAATTTTGATACAGGGTCTCTCAATGGCCTGGAGCTCACTGATTAAGCTAGGTTGTCTAGCCAGTAAGCCCCAGGGACCATCCTCTGCTGCCTCCTCATTGGCTTACAAGTGTGTGCCACCATTTCAGGCATTTTTTTTTTTGAATGTGAATGTAGGGATTGACTTAAATTTTGGCTGCAAGCACTTTACTGACTGAACCATCTCCCCAGCCAGGTAACTAGTTTTAAAATAGATTCATTTGATACCAGTTATGACAACTCCTCAGCGAACAGAGTTGTCCTGGAGAAGGCTGCTGAGCAGAAATGAGTAAACTGTCATATAACTGATACGTCAAGTATAATAATCAAAATTTTCTTTTGCATAGGAGATCAGATTTCTGCTTTTTTAAAATTTTTTTTTGAGACAGTATCTCATATAGCTCAGGGGCCTAGAGCTTGCTTTACAGCTGAGGGTAACCTTGAACTTCATATCCTTCAGTTTGTATGTCCCTAGTGCTGGGGTTACAGGTGTGGGCCACCATGCCTCGCTGATGTGGTAGTGGCAGGTACTGGGGACCAAATGCACTGTGCATAGGCAGGCACTCACTCACTATGTAGCTCTGGCTGCCTCTGCTTCCCACATTCTGGAATTACTTATTTCCCCCTTTTAAAGTGAATTTTATCTACTATAACATGCTACGATACTCAGTTACATTGAAGCTTAGGTTTAAGTACTCAGGCTCTCTCTTACTTTCATAGTCAGTTAAGTTACTGAGCCCATAGCCTGGAATCAGCTAAGGATGATAAAATGATTGGCAAAACGTTAAGGAAGGAGTATTTGAAAGGGTCCTCCTTATTGGTATTTCCAACCATTCTTTTGGTTTCTCACACTTCATTCTGAAACATTTTATGGTAAAGTTTCACTGTTTTGTTTCTATGCTTGACTTCCTGATTACACATGATATAATTTACTGAGATTTTGTTCATTTTATTTACTTCCAGCATATTTCACCCAACCCAAATTATAGATGTTTAAAATAAACTTTAAATCTATTTGAATCCTAGGTCTTGGTTGCTTGATCATTGTTGAGGCAACACAGTAACCGTGTGGCATTCTGCATGTCTGGGCAGTGCTGGTTTGCAGCCTGTATCCTCTCGGCTAGAACATACTGTTGGTTCACATGACTCACGTGAGGACTTGTGGAGTGGTCCTTGGCAGTATCTGTTTGGAATCAAAACCGTGTAAAATGGAGCGTGCCTTTGTGAATCCTGTAGGTGGCAGAACAATGACAATATGTAGACTTTAGGAGGTATCCCGGAAGAGCATGGGAGGAACGGCAAAAGCAGGGGACCTGCAGGCCTTTCTGTCTCAGAGAAGATCTGGTTTCTGTGCATTCCATAGTGACAGTTTAGCCAAGATCTTTCCTGAAGGACTGGAACTGCTAAAATATGGGATGACGAAACTCCAGATCTTAAGCTGTGCACACAAACATCGAACTCTAGACGTGTTGAAGACCACACATCTAATCATTTCTTTACTGCAGTTAACCCGACCGTAGCACCCAGGATGAGTTCTAAAGCAATACCAGCTATGCCTGCCTTCATTTCCATCACAGCACAGGCTTTTGCCACTGCCCCTGCTTGTACAGAAACCACGACTGTTGGCATAGATTTAACTGATGGGAAATCCTGAGGTTCTGGTGAGGCTGACTCACAAACTCAGAAAGATTTGTCTGAGATACTTGAGCAGAGTCTAAGGGCTGAAGGGAAAAGGAAAATAAATGTAAGGTTTTGAGGGTGTAATTTTCTCTGCTCTCATCATCCGATAGCTGATGTCACTATCTCTTCAGTTTCTGTGTTTTTTTTTCATTTATTTTATGTATATGAGTATTTTGTCTGCATGTGTCTGTGCACTACATGTGTACCTGGTGACCTAGGAGGCCAGGAGAGGGCATCGGATCCCCTGGATCTGGAGATACAGTCTACCATGGGGGTGCTGGGTATGGAACCCTGGTCCTCTGAAAGAGCAGCACTCTGGAGCCTTCTCCCCAGGCCCTATCTCTTCAGTTTCTTTGCAAAATGTTTGCCCACAGTTTCCTGTAATCACCTTTTAACAGCAAAACCAATTGAAATCCTTTGAGACTATTGATTTCTTGGATCTCCACATAGTGTGGAAAATGTGATTTCCATATTTCAAGTAGAGCAGAAATATAAGTGGTAAATATGCTATATTATATTTGCTCATTTGCTAATACCATAGTTTTCTTAATGGGTATGGTTTCTACATAGCTTTTATTTCAGTGCAAGTGCTCTAAAAGGCCGTGATACCGAGTAAACTACTTGCCCTCCTCCAGTGAAGGAAACTGAAGTATATTTAGGACCTCTGTTTTTCTGCTTGTTTGACACTGTTCTTGAATGTACCACTAGAATATATATTTTCATACTTATTGAGCACACCCACTGATTATTTCTGAACATACTTGAAAATAGACAATGGGTATGATCATTATTCTTATGGCTCTCACCCATAAGTAATGCAGCGTTTCCTAGACAAGACAAACATATATTTTCGGTGATAACCTGACAAAGTGTTAGAGGAGAAGCAGTATCAAAGTGCTAAGGCAGTTCCTAGCCATGAATGGCTTTTCTGTAGGTGTTACAAGTCCCCAGAAATGACCACCCGTAGAAGACTGTCCTTATAACAGTATGTGAGAGATAAGAGGTTAAGTACTAGAGAAGTGCCCTGATATAAACCAAGACTTTAATTGTACACCAGCCAGCTTCTTTGGATTATTGTTCCAGAAAGTTCAAGGTTTTTATTAGAGTAACTGAACTGGACATTGTCTCTTGCTTGGTTGTTCAAAGTGCTCAGTATTTGATACTACGTTTCTATGGTGATAAGTAGGAAGGATCATGTGCTCTGATGACAATAGCAGCATGACATTGCACATGAGAATTATAAAAGCATTTTCTGATTGATCTGGATTCTTGAGTTATTTGACTAATTTTTTTTAAAGATTTATTTATTATGTGTACAGTATTTTGCCTATATGCCAGAAGAGGGCGCCAGATTGAATTATAGGTGGTTGTGTCACCATGTGGTTGCTGGGAATTGAACTCGGGACCCCTGGAAGAGCAGCCAGTGCTCTTAACCTCTGAACCATCTCTCCAGCCCCTAATATTTTATGTTATGTGAAAAATAGAGGATGTCAGGATTGTCCAACAGTTCAATAATACAGTGCAATTAATCAGCACATAGAAGCAGATAAGTGCTTTTACAGTCTTGTCACATTCTGTTATTTCAAGCAAAAGGGGTTACCATAAATAATGAGGTTGGCTTGTAATCATGTGTAGAGATGTTTTGCTTTGTATGTAATATTTGTGTATGTTCTGTACCTCGGAGGCCATCACAGATGACTAGGGTTTTGAGCTGGGATAATTGCTCTTAGTCTAAAGGGAAACTACACCTGTGTTTGTGGAAGACTCATCTGTCTGCCACTGTCATTTGAAGCTAACTGTAGTTACAGACAAAGCTGATGACAAGAGGGAAGGTGGTCTCTATGTGTACATGCGTTGGTAAGAGGAGCGTCTGTCTTCACTTCCTGTGTTAAGCTGTGACTTATAATTCCTGAATTCTTTTTATATTTTCTTTGCAAGTTCATGTTGAAGGATGTTATGGAACACAGTGTTTTTACTAATGAAGGAGATTCTCTCTTAACAAATTCTTGTTTTCTTAGAAGGGTGTTAACTGGGCCCTTCTCGATCCCAGGCTGCTACACTAGTTTGGATGTCACACACTAGTTACCCTGGGCTCCACATGAGAATGTGTACTTGGGACTCTCTCAGTGAGAGGCCCTGTCTTGCCCATTTGAGGTGTACTGACAGCTTTTCTCAAGTTTTTTTGAGCAGCATTGATGTCCCCCGTTGTACTGGGGGCAGTCTTGCACCTGAGACTTGACTTTTCTCACTCCTTTTCTCGCTCTACTAACGTCTCTTGCTTGCTTACTGGAATTTTCTTCTATCTCATTTTTTCCTCATCTGTGAAATTAAGTAACACGATGTTTACATCCCCCACGATGTTTCAAATGATTAGTGAGGTAAGCCTTAAAGTGGTACTTTTATCCTTCGTAGTTGATGCTGAAAAGTGAGAGGTGCTGTGAAAGCATTTTTCTTTCCTAATCCAGCTCTTGCCACAGATCTTTCTGGTGTCTCAGTGGTGTGACTTGAAATGAGCATGCTTGCAGCTCTTCTGCATCTAGCTGCTCTGAAAGGGTATAATCATATTTGATATCAGCCAATTCCCCAGTCATAGACCATGATGTCACAAACCAAAGATCATTCTCTCCCAGCAGGAACAAGCTGGAGAGGAGGAGAATGTCTATGATGAGTTACATCTTTATTCAAACTCAGTCACTTCTTAAAGAAAATGAACCACAACACACAATCCTGCTGAAGTCCTACTGAAATATCCATTGAATTAAGCAGAACACTGCACGCACCACTATACTACATTAAAAAAATTGTTTCAAAAATTAAAAACTTATAAGTTACACAAATGTACATAAGCAAACACATATTTAAAACACTTAAAATAGGGCTTCTTGATAAGATAAATGCTAATACATTAACATGAATTTTATATATATTTCTAATTTTAACATACAAACGTAACAATAAAATTATGTTGCTTGTCATTTCAGGCAAAATGACTTCCTTTTAAAGACTGGTATGATAGCAGAAACACTTGGTGGAAGAGCTTCATTTTGCCCATGCACCTATTTTTCTTATGCTTTAAATAGGAAACTTATAGGATGATATAAATGGAAGTTTGGATTATACAAATGGCCAGAATCTAAGATATAGCATAATAGATGTCACTAATAAGGATACAACGGTTAAAACATTTACCTCGTATCTTATTGATTCACGGAAACAATTAGTAGTCATTGACTAATCACCAAGATTCAAAATCTCATGAATTGTTAAATCTACTGATACTGAGGAAAATTCTCATGAATAAACTCAGTCTTAAGGTACTCACTTAAAAACCCCTTACATGGTTTTAAATGATGGTTCAGTGACCAAAGGCATTTGCCATGTAAACTTGGCAACTTGAGTTCAATCCCCTATAAAGGTAGAAGGAGACAATTCCACAGTTTCCTCTGATCTCTCCATATATGGTTGCCCACCTACCTACCCATACACCACTCTCTCTGTCTCTGTCTGTCTTTGTCTCTCTTTGTCTCTGTCTGTCTCTGTCTCACACATGCACCCCACACAAACAATTTGAAAAACTAAACCTGCTGGGCATGGTGGCACATGCCCAGAGGCAGGCAGATCTTGAGTGAGGTTAGCCTGGTCTACAGAGTGAGCTCCAGGTCAGCCAGGGCTGTACAGAGAAACCCTGTCTCAAAAAAAATCAAATAAATAAATAAATAATAAAATAAAATAATAAAAAATAAACCTTACCCATTTGTACCTATGAGATGCTAAAGATACCAGTGCTTTTAGCTTTTTAGTACATTGGTAATTGTAGATGGTTCTGAATTACTATGTCTCTTTTGGAAGCTGTTGCTGAGGATGACGTAGCTTTCTGAATGGAAAGAAAGTGAAGGTTCACTGGCACTGATGCTGTCACAGATTAACTTAGGAGTTGGTAGTTGGTGTCTGTCTGTCCATCTATTGTCATTGGAGGTTAAGCTATGGAAGGAAGCAAAGCCCCTGAGAAGTGGCACATCAATCTTCCTCATAATAGTGAGTAAGTAAAATATCAGGGCCATTATTTTACATCCCCTTCCATTCTGCACAGTGTTGTAATTCTCCTTTTTCTCTAGATAACTAAATTTTTAAATTATGATTTGAAATATTATTTGGCATTTTTCACTTAAAAATTCGTTTTTTTTTTTGTTTTTTTTTTTTTGAAGCCTGTCAATCTGTAAAACAAAGTGGAAACAGATGAAAAGAACCTGTAACGATCAAGTAAGTCTCAACTGTTAGGATTTGGGAAAAAAAGCAAAACCTAGCCCTTTCGTTAGACTGTTACATAAGTGAAACTTTGGAATTTATAGTCTTTTTTTCCCCCTGAAACACATTAGTATAGTTGACAGGCAGGTCACTATCTATACTGGAATTACTGCTTGCCTTTGTTACTGGAAAATGACAAATGAGAGTCTATAATGACTTTAGATCCAAAAGGTATGTGACATTTAAGACTATTTATGCAGTGTCTAAAAGAGTCAAAGAGGAGTGCTGTATCCCACTCTCTTAGTTACAAACTGAAAACAAAGAGTTCAGTGAAATGGAGCCATTTTCCTCCTTCTTATTACTTTGTGCTGGGGACGGAATTCAGGCCTGCCTAGACCAGGCAAGTGGTCTGTCTGCTCAGCAGCCATCTCCCCAGTGCTCACATTTGTTTTTAGAATAACAACTTTGGACAGTTTTTCTTGGCTTAGCAAATTTCTTTAGTTAGGTGTGGTGTGCATTTGTTGTTTTCTTATCTCCACCCTTCCAAACTAATAGAAATAGCAAAGATTTTTGAATCTGACTTTTCAATTGAACTTATGACAATGGCTTCATATCAATGAAGTTTTATGTAAGAAATTAAAATGTCATCAGGTGAAGGATGGTTGATGATTCATTTCTGTGATTTTTACACGGAAAGTCTCTTTAGAAGCCTCATTCTGGATCGAGTGCTAGGGAGTTTGTACAAGGCACTCTACTCTTTAAAATTCTTCCATGGCTTCACTAGTCCTTTGCATTTTTAGTTTGGATTATCAGCCTGGATGAAAACTTTTGAGATTTTAATGTGCCAGACTTCTTTTTGTTCTGTTCTTAAGTATCCTTATTTGCTCTGCTACAGAAATATCCCTGCTATCTTTGGGGTAAATTCACCCCATTAGAGGTTGTTTCCATCAGTGTGAATGAAAGTGACATCACAATTTAGGGTTTTTTTGTTTGTTTGTTTGTTTTTGTTTTTGCTAAGAATTAAAGTCAGTCTTTGAACCTTTTAAGAACATTGACAGAAATGTTGCTAAGCATGCCTGTGAATCCCTCCTTTCCCCCAAGTTTCCTGGCAAGCTTGGTGGTCCCTCTGTGGGTACCATTTAGGCAGCATTCTGGATTCTTCTTATGCTTTCAAGTTACTAAATAAAATTGTAATTCTTAAAAAATGAAGAAAAAGATGGGATCATTCAGTGAAAAATGAATGGGATTTGCAAGCTATTTTATTGTCAAGTTGTGAGGGACTAACGTGCAGCCTAAGTAGAAACAGGTGTTTACTTCAGAAGGTTTCAGTCTGCATAACGCTTAAGGGAGAAAGAACCACATGAAATTCAGATCTCCTGGCTCACCCACTGCAGTAGCAGCTGTCATTCCAATAGCCAAGCTACGAATTACTGGTATAAAATTGAGTCTTACCTGGCAGCAGTTGGCTGAATGCTCAGCTCTCGTGCTCTGTGCCTCTTCACTGTGCTGTGGTGATCTCTCTCACCCGTGCTGTCTTACTTCTTGCAGCATCTCCGAGGCCCGCTAATCCCGTGGTTGGTGTTAGTTAGAACTGCTCACAGCAAGGTGAAAACTCCATTTGGATAGGATTATGGAAATCAGAGGGCGAATTTTGCCTTTATCAGATAACAGCAGTTGATCTGACCACAGCGCTCAGAACTTATTAAAAATTCATTGGCTCTCTCGGCGGTGAGAAATCCTGATTGTTCCTGCAGATGTTTTATGCTCTGGAAAAGTTCTGCTCACCTGTAATTCAGAATCGCAAACGTTCCCAAATCACACTGCTTTAACGTTGTTGTGTGTTCCAGAAGCACGGCTGTTCTCTAGCACCTTCTGCTTCTCTTGGCTTTCTCCTGAACAACTTTCCGTCCTCAGCCTCCTGTCTGCAGAGGTGAAGAATTTCTTCTCTTCCTGAGTGCTTCTGTTAACACGTTGCTCTAGTGGTTTCTGAGTGGTG
The DNA here is from genome assembly GCA_902168325.1 of Peromyscus nudipes. Classification (NCBI taxonomy): domain Eukaryota; kingdom Metazoa; phylum Chordata; class Mammalia; order Rodentia; family Cricetidae; genus Peromyscus; species Peromyscus nudipes. The sequence continues at coordinate 47,110 of CABHPH010159600.1, forward strand.
AGGGAAAAATCCAAAAGGAAGAACAGCTTTATCATATCCCAGACACTGAACATGAATGAAACGCTGATAGGATCCGTTCAAACCAGACAGCCAAGTGGTGGGATGCTGCTTTCATACGTAATGAACCCATTAATTACTTCTCTCCATGGACTGCGATTCGCCCTAGCAGGAAGAGAGAAAGGAGCAGAGGGGCGTGTGCTGTTCACTAGGTGCTCTCTGAGCAGCTTGTCACTGAGGAGGGAATCCAGAGGAGGCTGCAGCTCTGGAGTGTGATCAGGTAGACCAGGCAAGGGTTATTTTGACAGGCAGTTAAATGACGTATTTTTGGAAGGAAAAAAAGAGAGCTTAGCTTAGCAAGAGGTAGCTGGAATGCAGTTCCCGGATGTCTTACGAATGGCATCTCTCCTGTCTGTCCTTTTGGCTGGAAACATTTCCCGCCTTTGCCATGCAGTGTTACAGAGGTTCTGTCCAGTTTTATCCAGTGAAAGAGAACTTTTCAGAGGTCTTAGAAGGAAAGCATATACTGTGAGTTTTAAAAATGGTGACAGGGAAAGGCTTTCTTTTCCTTAATAAAAGACACATATGTTTTTATACATCTTTTGGGCACACGTGTTTTGTTGCTTTGGAATAAAGCATTACAAATCACTTGGTATAAAATGTAGTGAATGGTCTTCAACCAGTTTTTCTTAAAGTACATGAAATTCTGATCAGCTATATAAAGTATAGATATAAAAATGCCAGTTTCATAATTTTTGTACTTGTTAAATCTGGCAAGGACCTTTCACCCACTTCTCAGTGAAGTCCTTTAGGACTTTGACTAGTCACTAGGATGTTTTAAAAATTTTAATTGTTGAAAACTTCAAACTTGGACAAAGGAGAAAGGAAACACATAGACTCCCTTTAGACCCGTTGCTGTGATTCAATAACTCCTGGTATTTTTCTCTTTATTGAAATACTTGAAAGGAAATTTCATTTCATTTCTTTCTGCTTAACTCTATGTAGTTTAAAACTACACAAACCCTTTCAGATGTTCTCTGTGGTCATTCACACTAGCCACTCTACTTGAAATCCCTTGTTTCTCAGAAGCTCTCTCTTTTCATAGGGTTTCTCAAGTGAGACTTGAAAGTGTACACTCGTACTTAGTTGGCAAGCATTATATAACTACATATGAGAAAGAAGTAATTTGAATTTCATAATATCTTCCATGCTGATATGGAGCATGAATATACAAGAGAAAATATCTCTAGTATTTTCTTGAACCCTTTTCTACTTGACACTGATGCTGTACTACTAAAAAGAATTATAATTTTGGGGGCATGGAGAAGATGGCTCAGTGGTTAAGAGTGTGTATTGCTCTTACAGAGGACCTGAGCACCCATGTTCCCAGCACCCATATTGGGCAGCTTACAATCACCTGTAACTCTGGTTCTAGGAGACCTGACACCTTCTGGTCACCATGTGCACCTGCACTTGTATATCTGCACTCATACACACATACCCACACACAGACACAAATAAACATAATCAAAAAATAAACCTTTTAAAAACTTGTGGTTGGATTGGTTCATTGCTTTCTGGGGATTTTCTTGACTCTGTCTAGAATTCAAGATCCTGTCCCAATATTTCAAGAGTATTTTAGGGGCTAGGTAAATGTAGTCAAATATAGTTGCTGCTGAGTAACACCACCTTGCTTGTTTTCTTATCAAACACAGTAGACACTTCTTTAATGAATATTCCAACGTTTCACCATTGGCATGGGACAGAGTTCTGTGAGGTAAAGACCTAGCCAGTGAGTCTATGGTGTTCATGAGGACCAGTGACTAGGGCACCACACACCTTTTCTCATGTCTAGAGCTCTTCTCTGTGAATTTTACTTCCTACACCTGTGAACACCCAGCTCCTAATTAGACAGCATTTGGTTGTCTGCTTTTCCAGGAATGCAAGAACATGAATGAAGTTTGAGAAAGCTGTGTGCTATGCCTCCTTTGCTGAGGTTTATTCTCATTCAGATCTCTTCTCTCATCTCCCTTCATCTCCCTAAGTGGCTTGATGACTGAGATATGAGAAGGTGAAATATGGGGAACCATTAAAAGAACATGGACGGAAATTGTTTTTCTGTGCCTGCCTGGGCTTAAAGCCAGTGCTGAGGGCTTTCAGCTATGGAATGCCCCTCTTGGAAGGTGCTCATAAATCATAGGTAACACACTGCCAAGGTCCTCCTCAATCTGTTGTGGTATGAAGGCTTAGTAACTCTATGTAGCATTTTTACATGATCTCAATCATGCCTTGTCTCTTGTCTTGTTAAATAAAGTTGTATGTGTTTATTACTTAGGCATGTGCCACTTACTTATAGAAGGCCCAGGAGGTAGTACTATGACCATTATATATACAGTTAAGTTAAAACTGAAAGATGGGCCAAAGTGCCGCTTTCCTCTTTCTAAGTGGTCTGTAATTATCCTTGTCATTTATAATGTCCAGTCAGCATCAGGGAGGCATCTGTCCTATTGGGGAAGTTTATGGGATTAATTGGTGAACAGAGAGGCTGCATAAGGAGCAGTAATAATAAACTGGATGCTTTAGGTTTAAGTTCCTACTCTATTTCAAATCATGATCTCCCAATAGCTATAAATTGAATTAGAAGAAAAACCTTGATTCATTTGATGACCTAGACTGTTCCCAACCAAAAGAGGTTGTCTCCTTTTCACTCAATTTGGGACCCTTGTCTGTGGAATGGAACCACTTACATTTAGGGTGGGTCTTCCTACCCCAGTTAACCTTATTTAGATTATTCCTTATATACATGCTCAGAGCTTTGTTTCCATGGTGATTCTAAATCTTGTCAAGTTGACTATGAAGCATACCTGGTATTGCTCTTGTTTATAGAAAGCTACACTTATTTTTACTTTCTCGGCTGTACATAGTTCATAGTACATAGTTGGGTTGTGGTATGATCAAGACAATGGCTCCAGTGGCCAGCAGGCTCCTTCCATTCCTTACTGGGAGTGAGGAGTGTTTTGGATGCACCAGACACCTGTTATCATTTTAAGCAGAAGCTCTTCTCCAGCGTGACCAGCATTCTACCAGATGAGATGTGAAGATTCTCTGGAACCCCAGCTGACCTGCAGATGGTGTTGAGAGTTGACCCTCTTTGAGGCTATAATGGGAATTTAGAGAAGGATAGCTTCTTCCTTTCTTCTATGTTTTGCATTTACAAAGGAGCATTACTTTCTTTTTTTAACTTTCTAGAATCATATATTCTGTTTCTTCATGGTCCCTCAAATACTTTTTTTTGGTTTTTCGAGACAGGGCTTCTTTGTGTTGTTTTGGTGCCTGTCCTGGATCTCACTCTGTACACCAGGCTGGCCTCGAACTCACAGAGATCCGCCTGGCTCTGCCTCCTGAGTGCTGCGATTAAAGGCATGCGCCACTACCGCCCGGCCCAAATAGTGTATTTTATAATGTTATACATGGATCTTTTTCTCATGTATGTGTGTATGTATAGTGTGTGCACTCCTGTTGTATATTTGTGTTTGTGGCACACATGCATAAGGGTGCAAATGAATTTGTATGAGAGTGCATATGGAGGCCCAGAGTTGCTACTGGATGTTTTCCTTGCTCATTCCTTACCTTAATCACGGAGGCAGGTCTATCAGTTGAACCCAGAACAGCAGTTCTAGCTAGCCAGATCACTCTGGGAAACCATTATTTCAAGTGCTAGAATTACAGGTAGCTGCTACACCACCTCCCATCGTGTAGGATCTGGGGATGCAAACTCTGGTCCTCACAGTCATTTGGCAAGTGCTTTAACTATGGAGCTAGGGATTCATTCAGTTAAATTTCATTAAAAGTGTGAAAAATGAACATGGTGCTATAAGGAACTGTAACCCTTATAGTAAAGTTGACCATTAGGGAACAATTGCTTTCCTCCTATTGATCATATCTGAATAAATCGAGAGTATTTTTATCTTCAGATGTAGATTTCAGAAGTGTTTCTAAACTTCCTGAGGCATCCCTCTGTCATTGCATCTTGGTTTCCTGCTTCAGACTTTGACCTGTCTTTAACCTCTTCTTTCCGTGAACTGCAGACAACCACTAGAGGTCTCCAGACCTCACTTCAGGAAGCTGATTTTACAGCCTAGTGTACAGACTGGATACGCTCCAGGAGACATTGGGTACTAAGATTTATTAAGTATTATGTTTCAAATCCCAGTACTGTTCTGTGGTCTGAGTGTAGCTTTAAAAAAAAAGAGTGAGGTCTCTGCCCTAGTAGGTACATGTTCATAGGACCACATGGGACCCCAACCTCAGCGTGCTCTTTGCATCCCGACTGCCAGGACCTTGAGATTTGCAGATTTGTCAGAGACCCTAGAATAGTCTCTAGATACTCATTCACAGTGAGGTCACTCCTGGCCTCCGGTGCCGGGACTCTGCCCCTTTATCAGCCAGGAGCCGTTCTTTGCCAGGCTGTTTGAGTGGGCTTTTAGGAAATCTCTGTAACTAACACACACACACACACACACACACACACACACACACACACACACACACCCCTTCTGTGAGTAGGCCTCAAAGAGGTTTGCTGCTTTATTCTAGAGAACTTGTTGTTTGGGCCTTTGTCTCACTTGAACCTCTGCTCTCATGGTCTTGGAAATAGAAATGTGCCTTAAGGTAGCGTGCTTTTCAAAGTACTCTTAGTGACCCATGAAAAGCTCCGAGTATAACGACTGTCATGTATGGGGCACGTGCTTATAGGCACCAGAGCTGTCATCATGGCAATGGAATGTAAGATATTATTCCTTCTGGAAGGCGCTGCAGAGAAAATGTACTTCTTTCCCCCCATTTCACACAGTAGATGCTGGGATCCATCCTTTCTCATGTGGGTGCATAACCTGTTCTCTTCAGGGCTACATATTTCAGTAGGAAGGCCCAAACTTGGTGCAGTTAGTATCAACTTAATCATCACACTGTTTCATAAGAATTTTTATATGGATAAATATTTTGAACTAAATTGTAATTGGTGGTTCCAAACAAGTTTAAGGATGACTTTAGAAAGCAATCACCGAAGGGTTTAGTAGAAGTTTCTTCTAACAGAGGTTCCATAGAAAAATTTAAAAGTTAATGATAAGTCACTTTCTAAGTGATAAATCTATTTCTAAACATATAGAATCACTGTACAATATACCAAATGGGCTACTATTTAGCCGTTAAGAATGAAATTTGGATGGGCGGTGGTATCACACGCCTTTAATCCCAGCACTTGGGAGGCAGAGCCAGGTGGATCTCTGTGAGTTCAAGGCCAGCCTGGTCTACACAGTGAGATCCACGACAGGCTCAAAAGCTACACAGAGAAACCCTGTCTCAAAAAACCAAAAAATTAAAAAAAAAATTCTATCATTTGTGGCAATATGGCTGGACCTAAGATTATTATGTAAAATGAAATAAGCCACACAGAGACAACTATTATGTGACCTTACCTATGAGGACTCTAAAAGCATTTGAGAGTAGGACGTAGTTACCACAGGCTGGGGAGAGCAGGGTGTTGGGAAAGATGGGGAAGGATTGATCAGCAGGCAGAGACAGTTCTGTAGGAGCAATAAGGTCTGTTGTGCTATTGCATGGTAGTATAACTATTGATCAATGTACCATGCATTTCAGTAAACCATAAGAGGAGACTCGGAACGTTTTCATCATAAAAAAATGCTTGAAGAACTCAACATGTTTAATATGATTCAAACAGTATGTAACATATGCATGTGTGAAACATAAGGACAGATGAACATGATTATTAGAGGTACAGACCTTAGAACAACATCGGTGATCCTTCAGGAGCTGGGACACTTTCCATTTAATACATTTTGTGAAATATTTGAAGAGTAAATGAGAGAGACTAGCCCCAAGATTAGGTAGTATTACATAAAGCCATTAGAGATGGCTTGGGTAGAAGAGACATATAGACACTTTAGTATCATCATGAATAAGTAGAAACAATCATTACCAGGGGATGCAGGAAAAAGGGGGATACAGCAAGGCTTCAAGCTGGGGGACTGGGTGTCTTAATTTGTTTTTCAAGACAGGATTTTGTAGCTAGAGTTTTCTCCAGGGTCAGGACAAATCTCTCTCACCCGCCAGTCCTGCAGCCGCTCAGATCCAACCAAGTAAACACACAGAGACTTATATTGCTTACAAACTGTATGGCCACAGCAGGCTTCTTGTTATCTAGTTCTTATATCTTAAATTAACCCATTTCTATTAATCTATAAGTTGCCACGTGGCTCATGGCTTACCGGTACCTTACATCTCGCTTGTCATGGCGGCAGCTGGCAGTGTCTCTCTGACTCAGCCTTCCTGTTCCCAGAATTCTCTTCTCTGCTTGTCCCACCTATACTTCTGCCTGGCTATTGGCCAATCAGTATTTTATTTATTAATCAATCAGAGCAACACATTTAACATACAGAACATCCCACAGCAGGATTTCTCTATGTAGCCCTGGCTGTCCTGGAACTCACTTTGTACACCAGTCTGGCCTTGAACTCACAAAGATCCACCTGCCTCTGTCTCCTGAGTGCTGGACTTAATACATTTGTAAAGGATCTCTGAGTCTTGCAGTGCATTAAGAAATCAGACTTCTTGTTCCTCCATCTCTTAGAGCATCTTTCTGCTCCCTTCCCCACTATGGCTCCTGAGCTTTAGGTGGAGGAGTTGTGCTGTGAATGTATCCACTGGGGCTGGACACCCAATGAT
>CABHPH010159601.1:0-89905 GCA_902168325.1 Peromyscus nudipes
TAGTTACTTGAGCCTTTGGTTCTATTATCTGCCTTTGTGGTGATGGCGATTAAACCCAGGGCCTCATACACACTAGGCAAGCAGTCCCCAGTGAGCTACATTAGCAGCCCATACTGCTTTTGATTCTGAACTTCATTGTCATGAACTAGTTAACCTGGGGGTATCACAGATTACTGTCTGGCTCATCTCACTTAGTATCACCGGACTGTGCCAGCTGAGTGTTTCTTAGATCAACAGGCAAGCAAATGACACTGTCCTTAGGGGTGATTCATAAAGACTAGGACTTACTGATGTGTAAGAATGGATTTGCAAGTAAAAAAGATTTAAAGGGCAAAGAAGATGACTCCGTTGGTTAAGTGCTTGCCAGAGAAGCACAGAGACCTAAGTTGAGATCCCCAGCACACATATATGAATCCAAGCACACCAGTGTACACTTATAATCCTAGCTCTGAGGAGGTGAAGACAGGGGCTTGCTGTCAACCAGTCTAGCCAAATCAGTGAGCCAAATCCTGTCTCAAAACTAAGGTAGAGAGCCAGCAAGATGACTTACTGAGTAAAGCTGCTTACTGCCAAGGCTGGTGACCTACTTTCAATCCTGGGACCCATAGAGTTGGGGGAGAAAACCAGCTCCTGCAGGTTGTCCTCCAACCTCCATATGCATCAGCACACAAGGCATGTGCACCACCTGTGTAAGCAAAATAAGTAAAATGCAATTTGAAAAATACCAAGTTGGAGAGTGAGAGAGGAAGACACCAGCAGCGACCTCTGACCTCCACATGTACCAACAAATGTGCACATGTATAGTCACATGCACAAGTACATACACACACAAGCTTGTATACACTCATAGACCACACACACACACACACACACACACACACACACACAAGATTTAAACGTCTAAAAACTAGCTTCAGAAAAGAGCCTACAGGTTTCACAGAAGGAAAACACCAAATTCATGGAGACAGGATAACAGGAGAAAATGAGTGCTCTTTACCATGCCCACTATTACAATTCATGACATTTGAAGGCAACAAGAGATTTTTGAAACTGTTGACATATATAAGGAAATAAATGTCTTCTTTACTACACATTAACTATCCTCAAATTCTATCAGTAAAAAAATAAATTAACATCCGGGTAAATTCTTACAATGCTGATCAGTTTTCTTGGTGTCTTAACCCCCAGGACTCAAACATGGGCCTATAATATTATTGATCACTGGGTCTGGAGAGGGACCAGTTTTGTAAAGAGCTAATCAGCTATGATTATGAAGGTTTTGACTCACTGGGGAGACCCTCTGGCCCCAGAACAGTAACACAAACTGCTCTTGTGGTGTGTGCTAGCCAGATGAAACGACTGCAGATTCTGAAAGGGTCAACAACACGTGATGATGTAGGGCTCTTATTTCATCTAGTGGTCTGTAACCCAGGTTCTGCGGCATCTGTCTTCAGACCTCCTTACTCTAACGGATTTTTACATGATCATACTGGTTATCTGTAGCTATTGTAATATTGATTTGGTTTCTTTTTAAAGAAGAAAGGGGCCAAGGAGCTTACAAAGATGGAAAGATGCCAGATTTATTGAGCTAACTCAGTGGGAAAAAAATAATCCCTCTTTAATATGTCCACTGTTGCCATTCATAAGACTCGCAAGCAATAAGAGATTTGGGAAATTGTTGACAAATATAAGAACATACGTTTATATTTCCTGACATCAGAAAAAAGCCTTGAGGGAGAAATGGCTCCTGGATGGAATCAGCAGTGGAAAAGAACAGGAAGAGATGAAGAAGCAAAATCAGCAAGATCAGCACCAGACCCAGGTTCTAGAGCAAAGCATCCTCAGGTACGCCCTTTCTGGGGTACTTCTCCAATCTCCCTCCCTAAAAGGGAGCTGGCGGTCATGAAGAAAACTGGAAAGTTTAAGTATTAGATAGGATTATTAGTGATTCCACAAACGCGGGTATCATGGGAGAAAGATGTAGGGGAGGGGAGAAGTTATTTTCCAACGTATACACAGAAGATAGATGGCAAGTTTTCCTTTTATGTGTGTGTGTGTGTGTGTGTGCATGCATGTATATATGTGTGTGCACAGGTGTGCTCACACATAGCTACCCTATGTGTGATAGAAGCCAAAGGTTGATGTTGGCATGCCCTTCTCCGTTGCTTCTTCCATTATTTTTAAATATTTTATTAATTTTTGAGAGTTTTATATAATGTATTTTGATTATACTCACCCCCAAGTCCTCCCAGATAAATCCCTTCTTCCCTACCCCCAGAAATTCATGTTCTCTTTGTTGTTGTCGTCGTTGTCGTTGTTGTTGTTGTTGTTGTTTTAAATAGGCCATGGGCTCCAACATGTGCTAACCTGGGTGTGGGGACCTCCACTGAAGTGTGGTCAGATGGCCAGAAGCTACACCTTTACAGAAAACTGAATCTCCTCACAAAAACCACAAATTGCCCACAGCTCCTCATTTAGGGCTGTGGGCTTATAGTTGCTTTCCCATTCCATGCTAGAATATTGACCAGCTTGACCTTGTGTAGTCTTGTGCCTCAACTGCTGGGTTCAACATGTCTTGGTCCTTGGAACCTAACTGGGAACAGTGTGGAAATGAAGAAAGAACAGACACACATACAGAAAGGCTGGGATCAGGAGGGTTGTGTGTATTCTGAAGGAGCTGCATCAACTGCCAGAACAGCCTGGAACCTCAGCATGTCTATTATGTGCTGCATAGAGGGAGCAGTTAACTGGCCTTGATTGGAGGTGTCTGGAGGTGAGCAGTCTCTGGCTGTAAACATCCAGGAGCAGGAAGCTACAGTTGCTAGTTTTTGAACACACTGATCTATCATTTGCAAACACCCCAACTTGTGCCACAGGAAAGCTTTGCCATTCTAAGACTGACCTGCATGGACAAGGCTTTACCAATTTTCCATGGGTCTGAGGCATTGGTCCTTGACATGGATGTTTCCTTCATCTGCTCTTTACATATTTAGTCTGGGCTTCCTCAGCTCCCCATGAACACATGATCCTGTCATGTCCAGAGATGCTGTTTAACTCCAACCCTCCCCAACATCTGGCTCTTGCAATCTTTCCAACCCCTCCTTCTTGGTCAGTGTTTCTACTGCTGTGATGAAACACCATGACCAAAACAACCTGGAGAGGAAAGGGTTTAATTGGCTTACACTTCCACAACATTATTCATCATCAAAGGAAGTCAGGATAAGAACTCAAACAGGGCAGGATCTTAGAGGCGGGAGCTGATGCAGAGACCATGGATGGGCGCTGCTTACTGGCATGCTCCCCATGGCTTGCTCAGCCTGCTTTCTTACAGAACCTAGAACCACTAGTCCAGGGATAGCACCACCCACAGAGGCTGAGCCTTTCCATATCAATCACTAATTAAGAAAATGTTGCACAGGTTTACGACAGCCTAATCTTATGGAGGCATTTTCTTAATTGTGGTTTCCTTCTCTCAGATGATTTTAGCTTGTGTCAAGTTGACATAAGCCTATTCAGCACACTTTCTTCCTTCATGGTCCCTGAGCCTTGGGAAGAGGATGTAGTATAGATGTGCCATTTGTGGCTTAGCACTCCATAGACACTTATTCTCTGCACTATGACCAGTTCTGAGTGTCCTCATTAACCACTATGAGCTGTACAAAGAAATTTCTCTGATATAATCTGAGATCTGCCCTCATCTATGGGTAGAGAGACACACATTTTGAAGGCAAATTGGTACTGTCAATTTTAGCAGGATATAGTAATTAGTTCAACCCTGGGATCTGTGAGCTCCCCAATCATGGGTTCTTGGCCACATTTACAGTACCAAGCATGAATTTCCCCCAGTGGAACAGGTCTTAAATCCAGTCAGAAAGTCATTGGTCCATCCTTATTTTTTTGAGACAGGATGTTTCACAGAACTTATAAGTCAGGATGTCTCACAGCATCAGCTAGGCTACTGACCAGCAAGCTGCTGGGATGACAAGTATGTACCATCGTGCCCTGCTTTTAAATAGATGCTGGGGACTTGAACTCAGGTCCTCATGCTTGTGCATGAGCACTTTATCCACTAAGCCCTCTCCTCAACCCCCAAAAGATAGACTATCTTGTGGTTTAATTATGACGATAATTTGAAGTGTACTCCTCTTTGAAATATAAGGAACTCCCAGGACCTCACTAAAATGAGAAGAGTGGGGAAGGGCTGAGCAGGAGGTATGGTGTGAGAGTCTTCAGCAGACCTGCTGTGACCACATTCTCTCCATGCTCACCTGAGAAGACAAACAAATCTCATTAGTCCTAAAATAAACAATTTAGGAGAAAAGCCTTTTTTTTCTGATGACTTCCACTGCACTTGCTCATTTACATGCATTTTATATTTAGTAGATTAGACTTTTGGCTGCACTACCTTGCTTAGATGGCTTTAAATGAACAACTCTTAAACAGTAATGTAATTGAGATTTTTTTTAATTCTATTAGCCTCTAACACTAGTTCTTTGCTCAGTGTGTTTCCAAACAATAGATAATACATATTCTCTTAAAAACCAAGAAACAGGGCTGGAGAGATGGCTCAGAGGTTAAGAGCACTGGCTGTTCTTCCAGAGGTCCTGAGTTCAATTCCCAGAAACCACATGGTGGCTCACAACCATCAGTAATGAGGTCTGGCTCCCTCTTCTGGCCTGAAGGGATACATGCAAGCAGAACACTGTATACATAATAAATAAATAAATCTAAAAAAAAAAAACAGGAAACAGCAAGAACCAACTGCCTCTACAGTTGACTACTCCATCCCTTAGGAAGCCTCCCTTTAGCTCAAGCTTCATACCCAGAGTCCATCCAGCTTAAGCTGGTGATGTCTTTCTCCATTCCCCTACACAGAATCCTTATCTCTAATGACTCCCAGGCTAATCCCTGTAAACCTCCCCGCCATGCTGACACCACCTCAGAACCTCCCTTTCCAGCCTTTCCACATATTGAACACCGACAACTCTCCCTGCACCTGATGATAATTGAAGTGGCTATGTACAATCAGGGTGCAGGGGCAGGTCTACGTAGCAATTCTTTGTAATCCCAGAGTATTTACTAGGATTCTCTGATTGCCTTTCAGCCTTGCCTGAATGCTCCAAGAAGCACATAGCTTCTAGCCATACTGATAGCAGCTGTCTAGACAGAGCTCCTGTCTCAGCAAGAATTTTAAAGAGGGAGGAGATGTTTAATGAGGTATAGAGGATATGCTGTCCCCATTTGGTCTTAATAACCTTTAGAGGAAGACATCCATCACCTTTTGCAGAGAGATCTGAAAAAAAGCAGACAGACAGGTATTCCCTCATCCAACTCTCTCAGTGACTACAAAATGTCACACAGCAACCTCTAGGGACTCAAAAGGTCTCTCACAGAAAGGTATTTTCTCTCATAGGAAGACTTCAGCGGTGTTTGTCCCTTTGTTCTTACCAGAAAACCCGCCCACCTCCCTCTATTCTCTTTATCAAATTGTCACTCATATGCCCTGTTTCCGGCATCTCGCTGTAACTTAATTTTGGCCTTTCAGGATGCTGTTAAGCCATCAGGGCTCCTTACTGAGCACCAGATGAATTTAGTCCACTGATAGAAATAATAATAATAATCATTCTTTGAAAAGGGCATCCTACAATTTATGAAGTATTTGCCCAAACATGAACTCTTTTAACAGTCACAGTAATCCTAAAAAGAAAACACTATTAACTCCATGCCATAGATGAGGAAATGGGCTCAAAGAAGGTATGGGACTTTGTGCCCAGCCACGGGGCCCACAGAGAGCAGGCCAAGCTCTAAAGTCAAAGCTCTGCAGCTAGAAAAGGAAAAGAAAACTTTAAGTAGAAATGTTTTGGAAGCAATGATAAAGTTGATGTGGGCAAGTATCTTGAATAATCAACAAACAGCTCTTTTCAAGGAACTATCCTAAAGAGATGTATTTGCAAGAAGTTCGTAAGGAATCTACATCTTTGTTGGCCTTTAGAGGTGTGTTTATCTTGTTTTTTTTTTTAATATGTGCAAGAACAGAATGTTCTGAAACAAAACATGAATGTGAATAATATGTGTGCCTTGTCTGTATTTCAGCAGCCCAGCAAGTACTCTGCACTGTTAAATCACATTGCCAAGCAGCTTAACCTAGCTGCTGGACAGTTTTTTTTCTCAGATATTTCTAAAGCTGCTAAATAATCAGGTGCATGTTTTTCAATTCGATCTTCTGCCTAGATAATTACCACAGCCCTTAAGAATCTTTTATTACCAATGAAATCAGTGGGCTCCTGCTAGTTCTCCAGAGCCAACTGATACAGTGAAAACCAGGCACAGATGTGCCTCCTTCCCCGAGCAGAGAAAGAATCCAAGTGCTGCCTGTGATTTATCACTTAGGTGCCTGCCCAGGAGTGACATTTGTCGCTCTGCCAGGCCCCTCGGCAAAAGGATAAGAGTTAAACAGGAACATCAAAATAGAAATGATGCCATTACCTCAGAGTTCGCAACAAGGCCAGACCCCGCCTGGGAAGTGTTCATTCCTTCTATGTTCATGGTTTTGTGACAGATTGCCTTCAGCTTCTTAATCTCTTCTACTACCCACGGTCTGTGAGCTCAGGTAGTCTGCTTTTACCACTCTCAGCCTCAGTTTCCTTGCTTGTAAGTTGGGACAATTGGAGCCACATCACAGGACTCTTGGGAATACAGTGATTTCCCTGACATACAGTAGGTGATTAATATAAATATATTGAGAAATATATAATACCATTGTTCATTGAAAGTATAAATCAAAGGGCTAGGGAGCTGGCTAAAGCCATTGCTGTGCAAGTGTTCTAGTTAATTCCATGACCAAAAGCAACTTGAGGAAGAAAACGGCTATTTGGCTTAGAAGTTGCAGCTATTTGGGGAAACCAAGGCAGAAATCTAGTGGTAGGAACTGAAGTAGATGCTTACTGGCCTGCTTCCCTAGCTTGCTCAGCCACCTTTCTTACACAGCACAAGTACCCTTTCCATCAATCAACAGTAAAGAAAATTCACCACAGATCAGTCTGATGGAGAAAATTCCTCCATACATACATGTCATTAAATCTTACACCCACCTGTGTGGTAGCTAACAAATAGAAAAATTAACATTAATAAGGGTTAACTCGCCCCTCATTGCACTGCTCAAAAGTTAGCAGCTCGGGTTTTAATCTGAATTCCAATTCCTAATCATGAAACAGACTGTGCCTCCAATCCTGTGGAAATATTCTACAAAAGTTAAGTCCTGAACACTCTGACAGCATTTTTTTTATTTCCAATACAAGCAGCAGTTTCACCCTTAAATGTCTCAGTATTTAGACATTCACCTGAGCATTTAACACAGCTGAAGGGGGGAGGCTCAAGGATTCCCAAACTCACATACAACCTTTAAGTAAAGCCGTGTCTTTTATTCATCCTTGTGGTTTTTTCCTTCCAGAGAAAAACAACATTGCACAAACTAAGCAGGTTTCCATGGTTTCTGTCCCTGAATCACAACTATAGCCCAGGAACATATTACTAAGTATTTTGCCTGGTTCCCTGGTTAATACCTGAGGAGGCAACGTTCCCAGGAGAAAGCCACATTAGACATCTTCTAAACTACTTCACTCAGAACTTTGGTTTGCCTCTTAAAGGATCCCTGCTTGTCTTGTGACCTCTGAACCATTTACTTTATGATTGCTGGTACAGCTACTCTGAACTCTTGGTCCAGACCGCCCTGCACACAACCTAGGTGGTGGTATAGGTGTCCTTCTCTGACACTTCACTGCTCTTCTGCACCCACACCCACACACACTTAATAGGACATTCAGGATGCTACACACACACACATACACACACACACACACACACACACACACACTCAAGAAGTCTGCAAAGGAGCTGTGTTCCTAGCAAATTGTTATTACCATCCTGGGTCCTTTCCTGCACCTGTCCTATGGCTCTCCATGATCGAAATTGCCTTCAATCAAGCTCCTCTCCAGACACTTTCTACTTCTTGAACTGTGTCCAAAGACCTCTGACTTTAATTGGCACATGCAGAGTGCCTGACAGAAATGTCATAAGCATAAAATGTAAAAGGTTAACTGCCAAGGAAAAATGATGCAAACACACTACATTCCCTTTGAGAAGGATAAGCTAAGCTACTTATGATTAAATGTTCTCTAAGCTTTTTTTTTTCACATTCCCAAGGACCCTTCTGACCTTTTGCCTTCTGTTAATAAAGCTTTCATTGGTGCCCAGATAGTGAGAAGCTGCTTTATCCATATAGTAAAGTTGGGCAAAGGTACGTGTGAAGTATTGGGTTTCTGTGTGACTCTGCAGTATAAGAAAGGCCAAGAAGTGGGTGGGGACAACAGCTGAAGCCACCACGTCCCACAGCACTAAAAACCCCCCTCCACAAAGGGGGATAGAATATGAGACAATACATTCTGCCCAATATCATAGAACAGGAATCCACTTGGTCAGCTCGGAGGATAGTAGGCAAGATTCAGTTACAAAAGGAAACCCAAAATATAAAGTTCAGTCCTTTGCTGCTTCGTGATCTGATTTACCTAATGCAGGGCACTTGTACCTTCACAAAACTAGTGCCTCACCAAATAAGTGAGAGATTTGGATGGAAATAGCACATTCTAAGTGTTTCTGCCTTCCTATTTTGACCCAACTAAGTATATCTGACACTGTATACCAGGGACAGAGTCAAACTGTTCTCTGTGACAACATGAGAGAGAAGAGAAAGGGAAAGGAGGGGTGAGAAACCCACCACTTGTCTCTTATTAAAGTTCTGTTGCCTAGAAACACTTAAGAAGTTATTCTGAGGCAATTACATGAGTCAGGATCATTCCAAGCATGTTTTTCAGTCTCCATCTTTGACTAATTGGTTTACCAGATTTGTAATAGTTCATCTGCTGTTGTTTTCAATTTCCCAGATAGACCGATTATTTTTAAGTCGGGAGCCTCGGTTTTAACTTAGCCAAACAAGCTAAGTAAAAAACCCAACTTCCAACAAAGAAGGAAACAAAGGCTGCCCGTTCCACCAAATACACACACACATACCACACACAGTCCTCCGTGTACTAAGAATAGCTCTGAATATATAGGTTATAGGAAGAAAAGTAGGGGATAGATGGGTCGATAGATGAGTGAATGATAGAAATAGAATAGTAAATAACTTGTATAGTACTGAACTGGGGGAAAAAAACCTCCTCAAGCTTCTTTCAAAAACAAAAATAATGAACACACAATTATCTTTGGGTTGAGAGAAAGTTATATGGTAGCAGTACCCCGGGGTTTTGAGTTGCTGATGGCATGTTTTAACATCTCACCATCACTTTTCCCTTTCCCTCTCTTCACGCTCTTTTGCTTTCTCATCCCATCCCGTGCCTTCTCTCTTGCTCATCCCTAACAATCTCATCTCATGTCATCGGAAACAGAGTTTGAACAATAACTGACCCAGGATACATACCCACCACTGTGGTAGTTAGAGAGGTCGATTAGAACAACCTCCGAAGGTCCTTTCATGACGCCTTCAGTCCAGTGATGCCAGCATCCCAAGCACTGTTCTAAGCCATCCTCCAAAGGCAGTCCCAACCAAGTTCTACACATAAAGCAGGAAAGAACGGAACATTATGAATGTAGTAACAGCCAGGCCTTGAGAAGGCTGACTTTGGACCCACGTGTTCTTCAGTCATTTCCTTGAATTTTCCCTCCACTCTTCTAAAGGTGACTTCAGAGTCATAGACTCCCCCAGAAAACACATAGATTTAGACCCCTTAACTTTTCAAAGTATTTTTACATTTATTTTCTCTTTCCAAATGGCATTCCATGTCTTAAAACACAAATTTAAGAGCCTTTGCAAGGATGTGTAGATCTTGGGCTCTGATGATGTAAGAAAATACAGGAAAAAAAGCAGGAAGGGAATTGATTTCTAGGATTCATCCTTAAGTCTCAGTTACAGAAAAAAAAATCTTCAAAAGCAGAGACACAGCATCAGAGAAAGGATCTGTGCTGCGATGGGACCAGGCTTTTCTATTTCCGGGGAGTATTTACCAGCTGGAAGATGGATCATGCCTACCCCTTGCAACAGCATCCTTTGTCTGAGTCAGTGTGGACCACCTGCAGTGGACTGGCCCCCAAGTTGGTTGTCAGATGTTATATTAGGATTGGAATTTATACTTGTTGGTCTTCAAATAATAAAACCCTCTCCTTGAAATCAAGTAAGAACAATAACTCTAAGAAACAAAGTAAAACTGAAGTGCACAGATAATATAGAAGCTACTCTGTGACACCATTAGAGACAGATGTTAAGGGTTACATGGCTCAAAGCCAGCGGCCATTTCTGAATGAAGGCAGCCAATGGCCGTGTAGATCCCTGACTCTCCCTTTCCACATCATAGTTTTAAATGCTTTGTTTACTAGATTTGATTTGAAATGTTTAAAAGTAGTTAAATTGCTATTACTTATACAAAATACATAATTTTGACATATAATATGAAAACACGGACTTATACTGCCAATAAAAAATGTTTTTAGGGTTTGCAGAATGAAGCAGGGCCCTTAGAATTTGAGCAAAGTTCTGGGCAGGGTAATACCCTCCTGTAACACCACTCTCTGGAGATGGAGGCAGAAGGATGAGATTTTCCAGGCTGACCTGATCTACCGTAAGGAGTTTAAAGCCAGCCAGAGCTACATAAGACTTTGTCTCAGAAATGAATGAATGAATGAATGAATGAATGAATGATAATTTAAAAAGAAATAAATGCCTTTGAGAAAACTTTAACAGAATGCTAAAGTATTGGCACAAACATTAGCTCAATTTAACTTGTGGAAGAGACAAAACAGAGAGGAAAAGCAGATAAAGTGGAGGAAGGGAAACTGAGTCGCAGATGATCTGTCCTCAGACGACTATCAGCATCCTTTCTCCTCAGATTTTTTTTTTGTTTGTTTGTTTTGGTTTTTCGAGACAGGGTTTCTCTGTGTAGCTTTGCGCCTTTCCTGGAACTCACTTGGTAGCCCAGGCTGGCCTCGAACTCACAGAGATCCGCCTGGCTCTGCCTCCCGAGTGCTGGGATTAAAGGCGTGCGCCACCACCGCCCGGCTCAGATTTTTATTATTATTATTATTCTCTCATATATTATATCCTGACCAAAGCTTCCCCTCCCCTGGTCTCTCCCCACTCCCTACTCTTTCTCCCATATCCATTCTCCCTCCATCTCCCCTCAGAAAAGATCTTGAGACAAGACCTCACTAAGCAGGTGTTGCTGGAACTCACTATGTAAACCATGCTGGCCTTAAAATCTCAGAGAGCCACCCACCTCTCTTTCCCTAGTGCTGAGATGAAAGGCCAGCATGTCTAACCCTTCCCTAAGTTTATAACAATTAGAGGGGCCAACAGCTGAATCATGGCTGGGCCATCTTGAGTTAGCTTACAGTGTGCTGGCTGCAACAGTACTTGGAAATCACTTGAAAAACTCAAGACACCTAGACAGAGATCAAATCTAATTATTATCACAATTATTTTTGCTCTTGTTAAGTGTTTGGCAAGAACTACTGGATTCTCCACATGCCCTAATTAAAGTCTACACAGTCCACTTCTGTTCTACCAGATCATTGGAGGAGCCCCAACCTAACCAATTCCCTTTTGCCACACCAGCCTCCAGTGTGTGTTTAATGGCATCCATTTGGAAATGACTTTTCTAATAACTTGCACCTGGTGTGAGTGATTCTCTAAAAACCAGTTTTGTTTCTTATATTCTATGATAATTGAAACTCTTACTATACAAAATCTTACTCTGATTGACCAAGTAGGCTTCTCCATGAACTCACTCTGTTCGAATGTCACTTGTCTGTGCAGCTGCAGCAAACCATGATGGTCTTATCAGCCTGTCCAATAGTTAGGACTCATTACAGAGTTCAATATATTAGGAGAGCAAGCTGTCTGCATATGATTATGAATTATTTAGCTCTCTTAAACACCTGCTGTTTCCAGTCCTCAGACTGATATTTGTTCCCACACCATTGTGTTGCCTCTCAGCTTGTAGTCATCTGAAAGCTGCATTGTGTTCTTTGCCCTGTTCTTCAACGTTCAGGATTAGTGTCAATAGATCTAGCTCAGGGCAAACTGCATGTCTGCTATTATGAGTGCCCTTTCTTTCTGACTTGGGGACCCCTAGCATGTGACTGTTACCCTGGTGGATGGGTCTTCTTTATTATACACACGCTTTTTTACAATGAACAGCAGCAGTTTGTGGCTGTAACTACATGTCTATGCAATGTGCATCTTCTTTTTGATATGCCTTCATGTCAGGTGAGCAAAACAAATAAATTTGACATGTAATCACATTCTTAGTAAAGGTGTTATTAGTGCTTAAATTTTTAAAATAAAATAAATTTTTAAATCTCCTCCTCGGTTGGATTACATACCTTCAATATTATTTTTGTTTGCTTCTTTGGGGATGGGGGTCTCACATTATAGCCCAGGCTGGTCTTAAATTCATAATAAAATTCCTGTCTCTCCTCCTGGGTGCTAGGATTACCAGCATGAGCCAGTGTACCAGATCATATTCTCAATTTTATTGGGAAAATCTAGTTTGGCTGGCATCACAATATCTTTAACTATTGTCCCACTAGTAGTAATTAATGTTCCCAGTGAAGATCATCTGACTAGGGTTATCAATTTTGTATAATCAATAACATCCACTAAGTTTCCAGAGGGATTCACTCATAATCTATGATTTAAGAAAAATAAATTAAAAGATTGTTGTTTTTCATCAGAAGTTTTAGCCATTTAGTATTGAACTGTTGGTTTTTTTCTAATTAAAAAATAGCTAAGTGAAAGTATACGAGCTGTCAATATAAACCATGTCAGATTTCATATATCATTAATCATATATCATATAATCATTATGGTAAGTCTTTTAATCACTAGGAGGAAAGACTTGTTTTTCTTTTTCTGCTAGTTCATTACCCAAAATGCAAAATACTACTGAAGAATTCTTCAGCTCCATGAAAGAAACTCAAAATCTGTCACATATTGACTTCTCCCCTGTGAAGTTATACAGTGGTTAGTACATTAGTTCTGTTGATTTAAAAGAGTCTACCTAAATGCTTTTTAGTATCAGATTAAAAGTCTCATTTATCTCACACAGAAAAATCTTAACTGGTAAATGTTCAAGAGGAGATGATACCAGTGTTTTCAGAGGTCAGAGAGAGCCTGTTCCTTTTCATTTGTTCCTTTGTATATGCTCAAAACAGCTCACCATGTCATTCCAAATTAAGCAGGAGAGATGGATGAAGGACAAGCTGCTCTATTTTAAGGATATGATCTGAAAGCTATGGATATCTGCTTGTATCCTACACCATCTAAATACACAAGAGAATGGGACATCTAGTCTACCTTCAGATACCCATTGAGTCAGATGAAACTCAGTGAAATATATTACTAAAAAAGAAAAGAGGAATGGATTTGGGAGCAGGGGAATAAGGTTCTCAAAATTGAGTCAAATCAGATATAGTGGTATGAATCTATAATCCCAGTACTGGAGAATGGAACAGGAAGATTGTAGAAAGTTGAAGTCCAGCTTGGTCTACGTGCAAGTTCAGGCCGGTCAGAGATACATAGCAAGACTCTGTCTCAAAAAAATAAAAAGGAAACTTTAGAGTAGGATTTTCTTTCTGCCAAAAAATTTATTAAAAGACTCCATCACAAATATTATGGCAAAGCTGATGCTGGACAAGTGTCACAGCTTCTTAAGGACAAAGCTTGGGGTGGAGGAGTTCCATAATAAGTACAAGTTACCCTTTTCTCTTCCTCTGACTGCTGAGACAGGGTGGGCCATCTATGACAATCCCAGGGAGTGAGACAGTGTGGGCAGCTGGAGCTACCTTCACTTTGTTACCATGAACGATAACACCCCTTTTATACTGCCAGTCAACATGAATGTTATATCTAAGTTCACAGAAGGAAATTTTCAATTTTAAGACTTCTCTCCACAGTGGCTAACTGAGAAGACTAAGCGGAGATCTGCTTTTAAATTCCATCTGGCCTCAGACTGCCTATGAAGCTCAGGATCCGTTGCCTTTTTAGGTGACCTGCTTACTCATATGTCCAATGGAACTAGGAAGCCACTCATAGGTGACAGTGAGAACAAATTATGCCACAGTTAGTGCAGTGTCAATATGGAGCACTTGTTGAAGAGTTTTCTAATCACTAACAAGTCCAGTACTGAAAGGTTTCGGCTGTAAACCTATGAATTGGATTGGTGGTTATTTTTCCCCATGAATTCCAGTCTGTTTTGTCCCTAATGGTGAACTTCATCAGACTGTTAGTCCTTGTTAATGCCACCAAAAACTAAATGAGATAAATGGACCCTTAGCTGCAGAAAAATTGTCTTCTGAAATTACCTCTTCTTGACATATACAGAATTTAGGTGCAGCAGTCTTTTTCTCCAAGAGAAAAAAAAAGTTTTCTTGTTGGAATTGGATTGAGGACATTATCTCCCAACCATTAAGGGAGGTTATTACCACCACAGAGCACAAAATGAAAGCCACCTGTTTTCACATAGGGAGCTCTTGGAAATAGCCCTCTTTCTCCCCTGAGCAAATGGGCAAGGAGAAGAAAGATCCCAATAATGGATAGCGTTGAGAATGCTCTCTCGTGGACTCCAATTATCTAAATTGGCGCATGATGCCTGCC
Organism: Peromyscus nudipes; assembly: GCA_902168325.1. Classification (NCBI taxonomy): domain Eukaryota; kingdom Metazoa; phylum Chordata; class Mammalia; order Rodentia; family Cricetidae; genus Peromyscus; species Peromyscus nudipes. Next base: position 14,705 of record CABHPH010159601.1, read on the forward strand.
CACCATCTCTCAGAAGTTAAGAGACATACTGACTCATCCGTCAGGCCCCACCTCACAGTCCAGAGGCACCTGAAAGGAGAAGTTTTTTCCTAGGCTGCCTGCCTCTCTCTAAATCAAATCAGCAATTCAAAAAGCTCAGTTCCCATTCTGAAAGGTTATACCCTCTAAAGACCAGAGGACAGCACTTAAGGAAAGTCTAAGCCATCCACTGAAATGTAGTCAGCGGAAGGTTAAACTTAGCCCCAACAGCATCCCTATATCATTTTCTTGTAAAAAAAAAAAAATAATAATAATAATAATAATAATAATTAACTCTTACGTGTATTGTGCATATATATCAGTTTTGTACATACACATGTACAGATATAGGAATATATAGCTATATATACATGTATGTGCTTGTAAATGTATGCATATGCACATGTATATAGCTCCTCAGTATCTCAGTTATTGTTTTAGATTTATTTACATTATTTTATGTGTATGCGTGTTTAGCTTGCATGTATAGATGTGTGCCAAGTACATGCCTAGTACTCAGCAGAGGTCAGAAAAGGTCATCAGATTCTCTACAACTGGAATTACAGATGGTTGTGAACCACCACGTGGGTTAGGGAAGCTAACCCAGGTTCTCTGCAAGAGCAACAAGTGCTCTTAACCACCGAGCCATCTCTCTAGGCCCTCAGTACCTCATTTATAATAACTAATTTCTTTCTCTTTCCAAAATACATATTTGGAAGAGGTTTGGCCTGAGTCCCTCAGGTAAGTACTACATAGTTAATCTTTAAAGCAGAAATAAGTATGTTCTTCTATGGCCATTGAATTGGGGAGTGGTGAAGACAGATGCACTCATATGTATATTGGAAAGGGGAAAATATATATGGCCATTAATTGGGAAGTGGGGAGACAGATCCACACATACGTATATTGGAAAGAGAAAGAATTAGAGAAGGCAGAGGCAATGATGAAAATGTTAAAACATCAAGCAGGATGAGGAATGCAACTTTGATAAGACATGTAACAGGAAGACTACACTCCACCAGGCATTGTCTTAGGAGAGAACTGTTTCTGTGCATTATGGGGTATTTATCAACACCCTCTCTGCTTACTAGATTCCAGCAGCACTCTAGTACCCAACCGTGACAACCAAAAAGCATCTCCAGGCTTGGCAAACATCCCTGGGAGTCCTGAGAACCACTCTACCGGGGATATTCAAACACAGTTCTTGCCTTCTGGTTGTAATACTATTGTACACCTTAATGGTTATCAAACTCCTGATGTGTTATCAAACGTAACAATTAACAGACCACCTCCCATTCTTCTTTTTTAATTAATTAAATTCATTCTTTTATTTTACATCCCAACTGCAGTTTCCCTTTCCCCCTCTGCTCCCATTCCTTCTCCCCACCTCCCTTCTGCCCCTCCACCCTGAATCCACTCCTCCTCTGTTTCCGTTCAGAAAGGGGGCAGGCTCCCATGGGTGTCAACAAAGCATGGCATATCAAGTTGAAGTAGGAGTAAGCCCCTTCACTCGTATTAAGGCTCGGTAAGGCAACCCAGCATGAGGAATAGGTTTCCAAAAAGCCTGCCAAAGCATCAGGGACAGCCCCTGCTCCCACTGCTGGGAGTCCCACAAGTAGACCAAGCTACACAACCGCCACACATATGTAGAGGGCCAAGGTCAGTCCCATGGGAGTTCCTTATCGGTCAGTCCAGTGTCTGTGAGTTCCTTCGAGCCCAGATTAGTTGTCTCTGTGGGTTCTCTTGTGACTGCCTCCTTTCTATTGTTGGCCTTCTCTTGTTAGGCTTTTAGGGAGACAGAGTGGAGGTCAAGAGAAGGAGACGCTGAGTCAAATTGTCTTTCAGGTGAATGATATCTTAACAACAAAGCAAGCAATTTGACAGATGTCTAAAGCAAGAGATTTCGGTCCCGCCAGACAAAATAACGTGGCTAGTCTTAAAGGTTTTCAAGGGAAGAGAAGATCTTTCACCAAGAGGAAGCAGGCTTAGTTAATATGTAATGTATGCAACCATGACTGAGGTAAGGAAGCTGGTCGTACAAGACTTATGCTACATAACAAGGGACACTCTTCTTTGTCTATGAGAATGGGGCTTGTGTTAATTTGTGGCACGGGAGTCAAGCTGTCTTTAACCTCCAGGTGACCAGAAATGGAGCAAGGACTGAGTGTCTTCCCAGCCTGCTCTCGGCCATCCCTCCTACATAGGGGGCCTGGGTTCTTGGAGACTGCTGAGTCCTAAGCAAGCGGAGGGACTCCGAGAATTTCTAGTGCTTTGTTCTCCATCACTGATCTTTAGCTTCCACAACAAAGCAAACATCCTGATATTTTGGGAAGCTTTCAGAGAAAAAGCAAATCTCAACCATCTATCTCTTCATGGTAACATCCATAAATAAATGAGTGAGAAATCAAGATACAATAAAAAAAAAAAAAAAAGCTGAGCTTTGCACTCAGTGGAAACTTCAGAAGAAATTCTCCATTCAATAAGCTCCTCCTACCAGAGGCTTCTAAGTAATTCCCACCAAGACATTTCCTTACCGTCCTGGATGAAACCAAGGAAGGAGGACTGGGAGGGATGCATTTGTTTTTGTTTAATTTCACACTCGTCATAACGTGTCATTAAACTGATGCCTCCTAGTAATGCGGCTTTCACCTGAGACTTGCAAAGCTTCACAAACATTTATTAACAAATACTTTGACAGGGTTAGCAAGGCTCCGGCCTCATATTCTTATCATATTATTCTAAAACCATTCCTGTGACTCATACAGCATTCCCTTCTCCAGCGTCCTTTCTTCAGAGGGAAACAATACCCGATACCAGTGCACATCATAATTCACCAAGAAGATGCTGGCCAGGCAGACTAAGAGCTAAATCAGAAAGGGGCAGAGACAGAAAGGAAGCAGGACCTGCTGGGCACTCTACGTCTTTTGTTTCTTAGTTAAGCCCTGAGGAGTAGTTAACATTGGCCAGGCCTCTATCAATCTTGATATTCAAAAAAATACATTCTTATTTCCTTGTGAGGGAGTGATTGGGATCTACATGTGCCACAGCATGCCTGTGGAGGTCAGAGGACAGCCTACAGGAGTCAGTTCTCTCCTTCCACCATCCGGGCCCTAAGGATTGAACTCAGTTGACAGGGCTTGGCAGCAAGCACCCTTATACCATCCTGCAGGTCTCAAGCTTGGAGATTTTATCTATCACTTTTACTTTCTAGGAAATCTTACCCATGGATATGGCTATGCATACTTACTCCTTCCAAATTCATGTCTTCAAGCCCAGACTCTATCACTTCCACACCACACTTGACTGTCTGAGATTTAACCAAGGCCACCTGCCTCCTGCCTCCATCTCCCAGTTACATTTGTGGTTTCCCAGTTACTCGGGTCCTAACAACGGCATCCTTCACCTCATCTCCCCCCACACACCTGTACTCTATAATCATCAACAAACTCTGGAATCTCTCTCTTTTAAATATTTCCAGAACCCCTCCATTTCTCACCGATCTAGCAGCAACCACCTTAGATTAGGTCATCTTCCTCCAGACTATTAACAACTGATCTCCATGTTTGCCTCTCCAGTGTGGTCGCCCATCCAAGTAGTAAACAGGCCTGACCATGCTCAGCTTTTGAGAGTGATATGGCAATTGACCCTCCAGTCCACAAACCTACCTATGTCCAAGGTTCTATACTACTACCTGTAATCTCCCATCATTTATCAGCTCTTTCTTCTTTACTCTTTCAGCTCTTACCTCAAGATTTTCAGGTACCCTGCTCTCTGGGGAACATATTTTTATGCCCCACCCCCACTTACTTTCACAAATAATATTTGTCTAAAGAGACTTTCCTGGATGATGTGGGCCTTGAATCCTAGTAATCAATTATCCTGTTCTTTTTTCACAGAAATATTGTTCTTCACACATAAATATATGTGCTTATATGCACGTATACTTATTATACACATATAATAAATATACACATATATACATAAGAAAGTAGGTTGTGTACCCATACACAAACACACATATATGCATGCATACATACACTTGTTAATGCAAGGGCTGGCAAACTATGGCCTAGAATCCGTATAACTTTGACCCATATTTTTATGAACACAAAATAGGAATGGTACACACACACACACACACACACACACACACACACTTATAAAATTAAAGGGTTATACAGCAGAAATAAGGGGGAAACGAATGAAGGACTAACATAAACTGTATGTTGACATTTGGGTCAAGTCTTTCACACAACAACCCTGCCAGCCTGTGTACTAATGCATTGTTCCCTGCTAGAATGTCAACTTCTCCATTCTCCACTATCATATCACTAGAATATCACCATCATAGAAGAGTTCCTAGTACAATGAAGATGCTAAATAAACATTTCTTTTTTTTTAAATTTTTTTTTAAGATTTATTATGTATACAGCATTCTGCCTGCATGTGTCCCTGCAGGCCAGAAGAGGGCACCAGATCTCATTACAGGTGGTTGTGAGCCACCATGTGGTTGCTGGGAACTGAACTCATGACCTTTGGAAGAGCAGTCAGTGCTCTTAACCACTGAGCCATCTCTCCAGCCCCTAAATAAACATTTCTATGTGGGTGCGTTAAGTGAATGACAGCAATGATTCGTCTCAGTGATCAGTCTCAGGTCACACCGGAAGTTGGCAGACGAGGCAGAATTCAAGCCTAAATCTCTTTCATTCCACAGCTGAGTCCTGAAATTCAGGAGCTGTAGTCATTTGAACCCCCTTCATTTCTACCCAGGTTCCCCTTTATACACCATGTCTAACACATATGTTAGGAAGACAACTCTTCGGTGGGCGAAGAAAGGAGACAAAGGCAGAATGTGTTGTGGAAAGTTGAGAATTCGCTCCTGAATAAGCTTATGCCTGCCACCTGCCGTGTTCAACTGGCGTGCATTCTCATCCTCTCCCTGCCACCTAGCACCGGAACAAAACACGCCAAGCGTCGTTATTCTCATTATGCACATTGCAAAACCGAGCCTCGAAGAGGTTTAAGAAATTGACTACGATATGTAGCAAAAGCTATGACGTTTAGTTTTCCACTCTACCAGACTGGACCAACACACAGTTCATAATTCAGCACACATTTTATAATTCTGCTGATGGGAAAATGCTACCAGAGACCTGGAGGAATTTTTTTGAATGGCAGGAATCTCCTGGCAACTCCTAAGAAACCAGGGGTACTATAATTCACTTAAAGTTCTCTGATGTGCAGGAAAACTTTCTCAGCTATAAATGGCCTAAAGATGCCCAGAGGCAGCATCAATATCAGAACCTAGAGTTAAAGCAATGAATAGAAAGGCCAAGACAATCACATCCTGGGATTTTTATTGGTGTGACAATAGCCCAAGATTCTGGAGCAGCCAGGCCCATGGCCGTCTTTAAGAAGGATGCCAAGAGAACTGACAGTTATGTTAGCTGACATGAATATCCACAGCTGTCATCTCTTGGACCAGCTGCTACATCAAATCGGCCATCCTCTGAGGCAGCTGACTTTCGAGTTCAGAGTGTCTGGCTAAGACTACGCGTGTTTCATGGCTTAAGGGCCAGCCTTAGTAACTGCAGCTGCCAGGGTCCATGGCACCACACAGAGGTCATGATGGCACATTCTGGGGTTCATCTGAATGCTGGTTATGAATCCAGTGTATGTGTAACAGTCCATTTTAAAATGTGTCTCTGTTGCAGGAATTCTGCATGTTGGTGTGGGACAGAGAAAAGCCTCCACTTACATGTCTCTTTGTCTTTGCAATTCCCTTATGTATCCCTTGTATTCCCTTATCGGGCTATACATATCTACTCCCTACCACCCTCCTAGTCCCCCCCATCCACTATCACACCACAGAATATGTAGTCTCTATAACAGAAATGGGATTTTGTCCATTTTTCCATCTCTTCACTCTACTTGGAAAATAGCACAGTGCTCAAGGAGCTTAAAACAATGTAATTTTTAATGTTGGAATATGTTAAAGTCAGGTGTGGTGGCACACTCCTTTAATCCCAGCACTCAGGAGGCTGAGACAGGAGGATCTCTGTAAGTCCTAGTCCAGCTTGGTCTACACAGTGAATTCCAGTAGAGCAGTACAGTGACAGCTGCATAATGAGACCCTGTCTTAAAAGAGAAAAAAAAAGGCAAGGAATGTATTCATTAAATATCTATGATTATTAAGTCAAATTTAATAATAATAGCTTTTTTTAATATATGGAGACTTGAGTAAAAAAAATTTTAATGACTATGCAACTACAAATGTACCATTTCTTTGAGTTAATCTCTCTTTCTTTCCCTCCCTCCCTCCCTCTCTCCTTCCTTCCTACCCTCTATCTCTCATTTTGAAACAATGTTGTTTGTAGCTCAGGCTAACCTCAAACCCTCATTCTTCCTGCCTCAGCCTCCTGAGTGCTATAATCACCTCTGTGCTGCCACATTCGGCTTAAAAAGTCAGGGCTGGAGAGATGGCTCAGAGGTTAAGAGCACTGACTGTTCTTCCAGGGGTCCTGAGTTCAATTCCCAGCAACCACATGGTGGCTCACAATCATCTGTAATGAGATCTGGTGCTCTCTTTTGGCCTGCAGGCATACATGCAGATGGAACACTATACATAAGAAATAAATATTTAGGAAAAAAAGTCTCTTTACAAAATAAATTATTCTGGTTTATATGGAAGCAACATTACTCATTGCAGCATAGAAAATAAAGCCAAAGCCGAATACTTCACTATTGTGCTAGTTAGTTTTCTCATCACCGTAACAAAGGAGCAACTTAAAACAGGGAAGATGTATTGAGATGTTGTGGAATAATCCCTCTTGTACACTGTAAAGATTTGTCACTCGAATTGGTTTAATAAAATGCTTATTGGCCAGTAGCCAGGCAGGAAGTATAGGTGGAGTGACCAAACTAAGGATGTTGGGAAGGAGAAGGGCAGGGTCAGGAGTCACCAGACAGATGCAGAAATAGCAGGAGATGAATGTGCCATGCTAATAAAGGTACTGCCACATGGCAGAGTATAAATAAGTAATATGGGTTAACTTAAAATGTAAGAGTTAGCTAGTAACAGGCCTGAGCTATCAGCTGAGCATTTATAATTCATATTCAGCCTCTGAATCAGTTATTTGGGACTGGGTGGTTGGGACAGGAGAACTCCATCTACATTGGGACCCATAGTTTGAGGAGATACAGTCCATCATGGCAGGGAGGGCATGGCATCAGGAGCAACATGTAGCAGCTGATCACATTGCAAACAGAGAGAGAGGAATGTTGATGCCAAGTTAGCTTTCCTTTTTCTATCTCTGTTCAGTCTGGGTCCTCAGTCCTTGGTACGGTAGGTCTCCTCATCTCAGTTAAGTCTCCCTGGAAAACCCCTCACAGACATGCCCAAAGGTATGTGCCATTAATGCCCTGGGACTCTCCAATCCTATTTACAACCAAAACTAACCTTTATACCTGAAAAGTCCTTATGTTAAAAATAACAAAATAAAAGTAAGCAGACTTGGATTGAAAATTGTTCAAGTGTCTGGAACCTTCAATGTGTTAGATGTGATACTTGGTGAAAAGCCATGATGCTCCACAGGATGCTACATGTTTGGAAGATGTCTGGCTCCTAAATCTGCATGTGAGAAAGATGCATCTGGGACCCCTACATATATACCACATTAAGCATTAAGAAATATATCCTTTTTACTGTCAGGCTTGAGAAAGAGATCCAAGACCTTGAAAAGGCTGAACTGCAAATCTCAGCCAATGAAGAGGCAATTCTAAAGAAGCTAAAATCGATCGAGAGGACGACCGAAGACATTATAAGAGTGAGTGTGACTCAGTTTTAAACAATGATGCCCTCTCAAAAGAACTCACAAAAGCCATTTCTTCAAAGCATTTCTAGACTTAGATTTTTATTTTTTTTAAACTAAGTTCATCATGGAAATCTTTTATCTTACAGTCTGTGAAGGTGGAAAAGGAAGAAATCCCAGAAGGTATGTCTTTAAGCAACCTGTTCCATGTCGAAGCAAGGTAATTTTCGTAAGATCACTGGCCTTGTTTCACTATTAGAAATATCTTACATGTATTTTGAATTCATATCAACTTTACAGAGTCAATTGAGGACATCTATGCTAACATCCCTGACCTCCCAAGTTCCTACATACCTTCCAGATTAAGAAAGGAAAGAAACGAAGGACAAGATGATGATGAACAGAATAGAAAAGGTATTTGTGAACCTGCATTCAATGCCACATTCTCAATTTCAGTGTGTGCTGAGTGTGGATGCGCATCTGCCACGGCATTCACATAGAGGTCAGAGGACAATTTTCAGGAGTCAGTTCTCTCCTCCTCCCTTGTCTGAGGCAGGATTTCTCTTGTATCTGCCAATGTGCAGCATACTGCAGGCTAGCTGACGCATGAGCTTCAAGCCAATTCTCCTGTCTCTGCATCCTGCTTCACCTATGGACAGGTGCATACCATCACATCTGCCTTTTTTTTAATGTCGGGTTCCAGGTATTGAACTATCACTGGGTAGCAAATTTCTTACAACTGAGCCATGTCCCTGGTCCTCAATTTCAGATTTTATATTAAGTCTTCACAGCTTGCTTGTGTTTCCAGTTTAGGCAATTTAAGGTCCATTTTACAAAGTTCCCAGGGCTACAGGACAGTTCCAGGACTTGCACAGTTAGGGATAAGGAGGGTGAAGTTTAGGCAGCAACAAGTAAGATAAGGTCTGAAACAGGCAAGAAACGCTTCAAAGCCTCTCTGCTCAAAAATTGTATCCAGTAGACGTTGAGTTACTAAAAACATTTTTAAGTGAAAATGTCCCCTTGGAAAGGTTGGGCCTTATTTATCTTCATAACGATTTTCATATTTTAAAGTCCCTGGGAAATGAAGGCTCGGCCAAAGAGAACTTGGAATTTTAGAATTGAAGGAGAAGCTACTCTCTGTCTGCAGGTAGCAGTCACTTATTCATGCAACAGATATTTCATGAATAGCTACTCTGCACCAAGCTCACTTAGGCACATGGTCGGTATTCACTAAATCAAATGTTCAGGGAGTACAATGCTGAAGAAAGAGGTAGAGACGTGAGGCAGGGAGAAGATGGGTGGAGATCTTGCAGGTTTAATTGGGTACCCAGGGAGAGCCGCGGCACGTCAGGAGGCGACGGAGGACACAAGAAATGTAAGATGAGCTGAAGGAAAATTGGAAGACATGCCAAGAGCAAGGACTGACACATGCGAGTTCCACAAAGAAAGCTGTTCCCTTCCCCTGTTAAAATTCCATCCATGGGGCTCTTGCCTGGCTCATGAGACAGACGTCGGCTCCCCCCCCCCCCACTCACCAGTCACCGCCAGTTGTCTCAGTACAGTTGTGACTGCTCTTTTTTAAGCCCTTCATCTGCCTGAAAGTGGCCTTAAATTAGGAGGATAAAAGGGAGGTGGCTAGAGAGAAGACCCGGCGATTAAGAGCACCTGCTGCTCTTGCAGAGGACCCAGGTTCAATTCCCAGCAGCCACATGGCAGCTCACAAATGTCTATAACTCCTGTTCCAGGTGGTCTGGTGCCCTTTTCCGGTGTCCTTGGGCACCAGATGTACACATGGTGCACAGACATACGTGCAGGCAAAACACCCAGACACATAAAATAAAACATTTTTTTATTTTAAAAGTGAGAGAGAAATGGGACTCTAGGCTTCCAAATTCTTCGGGTACAGTGGCACATCTAAGCATTCCCTATACCGTGAAGACCACAGAGCACTTTAGTTTCAGTAGGCAACTGAGTTTGCTGCAGGGATGTGACAATGAATTACCCTGCTAGGTGTTTTACCTGCTGCAACCCACAGTGTGACTGTTCTCCCAAAGTAAAGAAGGCAGAGATTAGATTAATAAGTAAACAAAAGAGTCTAAGTCTGGCTGGTCATTTTGGTTCTCTGTGAAAATACCAGCTATGTGGATCTATTCTCTTCCTCACTCCTCCGAATCATTTTTCCAAAATTCTACACTTCCTAAGACACCGTGTGGCTACATGGTTGGTTGTTGTTATAGAACTAACCAGGGGGAAAATTATGTATGTATTCTTATGCATATATGTGTGTGTGCCTACAGGTCCGCTGGGGGCCAGAGGGCCTCACATCCCTTGGAGATGGAATTATAGGAGGTTATGAGCCTCCTAGCCTGGGCGCTGGGAATGTAACTCTGGCCTTCTTGTAGAACCATCTCTCCAGCATCCAAATCAGAAGGGGTTTGGAGGCAGTTATTTTGCTTTGATTTGCTCTGTTTTGTTTGAGACAGGGTTTCTCTGTGTAGCCCTAGCTGTCCTAGAACTCTCTCTGTAGACCAGGCTAGCATCTAACTCACCAAGCTTCACCTGCCTCTGCCTTCCCAGTGCTGCGATTAAAGGTGTGCGCCACCACTGCTGGGTTAGAAGTTTCTAAATGTCACATAAAAGACCACCAAAAGGTGTAAAAGCAAACAGACTAGGTTATAAGAGAAAGCCGGTATTCAAATTTGTGTTAAACTTGTCTTTTAACAGCTTTGTATGCTATGGAAATTAAAGTTGAAAAAGACTTGAAGACTGGAGAAAGCGTTGTTCTATCTTCAATCCCCCTCCCGTCGGATGACTTTAAAAGTACAGGAATAAAGGTATACGACGATGGGCAGAAGTCAGTCTACGCAGTCAGCTCCAATCAGAACACAAGCTACAATGGCACTGACGGCCTCGCACCTGTGGAAGTGGAGGATCTCCTCAGACAAGCCTCAGAGAGGAACTCTAAGTCACCCACGGAGTACCATGAGCCCGTGTATGCCAATCCGTTTTGCAGGCCTATGACCCCACAAAGAGAGAGAGTAAGCCCTGGACCAAACTTTCAAGAAAGGATAATGATGAAAGCTAACGGACTGGGTAACCATGCGAATGAACCCATGCACAATACTAACGAGGCGCTCTCAGAGGGGAGAAGCAATGGCGCCCCTCACACCAGCCCGGCTCGGCCAACACCTCAGCCGCGAGCATCCCTTCAGCCAGCAGAAGAGATGGTCCACACCCGGCAAAAGAGGATGGTGACTCCTTGGGAAGAATCGAACATGGGGCCGAACGAACATGAGGTTTCTCCGAGGACCGGACTGAGCCCCCGCAGAGCAAGCCCTGGGAAGTCAGGACCCCAGGGTTCTTCACCCACTTGCCAGGAGGAGGCTGAAGATGTAAGATATAACATCGTTCATTCTCTGCCTTCTGATGTGGACAGCACAGAACCCGTAACGATGATTTTCATGGGGTACCAGCAGGCAGATGATAATGAAGAGGAAAAGAAGCTTTTGACAGGGTATGACGGGGTCATCCATGCTGAGCTGGTCGTGATTGATGACGAGGGGGAGGAGGATGACGGACAAGCTGAGAAGCCATCCTACCATCCTGTAGCTCCCTGTAGTCAGGTTTACCAGCCAACCAAACCAACCCCACTTCCTAGAAAGAGATCGGAAGTTAGTCCTCATGAAAACACAAACCATAAATCTCCCCACAAAAATTCCATATCTCTGAAAGAACAAGAGGAATGCTTAGGCAGCCCTGCCCGCCACTCTCCCCTGGGTGTTCCAATGGCTGGAGATGGGACTGAGGATCCATCCTTAACAGGTAATAAAAATGACAAGGCATGCCACTGCTGTTTACTTATGTGACAGTCTTCTCTGTGTTAATGAGCATTCTGACTTTCAGCTTCTATGACCACCTCATAAACTAATACGCGCTGAAAGCTTTTAATAACGCTGAATAATCATCAGAGCAAAGTAAGTCACTTCAAAAAATAACGAAAGTGAAAACTGTGTCTTGCTTTGTTTTAATATTGCATTGACCGCCCTTAGTTACTGGAAATGTGTCTTTTGTGAGGGAGCAATACCATATGTGAATAACTGGGGATGCTAATTAACGTCCTGATCATCAGAAGCATACTTTTCCCAGCAGAATCCAATGATGACTACTTGCCTGTGCCTCCTGTGACTTACACTTTACTCATAAGTTAACAAGTAGCCTTAATTTTGCAAAGAAATAGAAAACATGTACTATTTTCTTCTCATTTTATTACTCAGCTATATCTCCTTTCTGTATACTTTTATTTTATTAACTTTGGTTCTTTAATTTTCTACACTTTAAACATAGAATGACATTTTATCTTGCATTATCTATGACTCAACTTTTCATGGTCTTCTCCAACTTAGCAGATTTATTTTTTCTATTTTCTATATAGCTACGTTTCTCATTCTCTATGAAGTTTTTATAGCTTTGTATCTCTTTAGCTATCTCAACATTGAATGAAAAGTAACTGTAACACTTTTTCTACAAACCAACAGCTCCTCGTTTTTAAATTCCTTGTTATCGCTCAAATATAGCAAATGACAAAAACAATTAGAATAACTGAGCAAACCCTAGCTAAAAATCTAAGTCAAATTACACAAATACACGGGTTCTAAATGTTAAAAATGGAAAGTAATTTTAAATGTTGCTAATTGAAGAATGATCATTAAAAAGCAATAACTACTCAGTAGCAGACAGCCCAGTGAGTATAACTTGATAGTTTTATAGAAGTGTGGCAGAAATTCAAGATGTTTCTTCCTCATCGAACCATAAGCCCAATCTTGTGTTGCTAATAACACAATGGAAGAAAGGGACCTTCTTCCATTCTTCTAAGTCCTTGAATTAGGTGAACCCATTGTGAGTTTAATCATCTGAGGAATTCCTCCCCTCTTGAGAAATGTCCACTCATATATCTTCCTCAGACTCTGGAGTAATGGTCCCCACAATGGAAAGCTGCAGATAGTAAGTTCCTTTCCATTTGGAGAATGAGCTTTGTTTACAGGCAAATGTTTCCTTTGAAATGCATTCTTAAAACAATGCACGAGGCATAGAGAAAGGGAACGCCCTATTTTATGGTCAGTTACATAGACGTGAACCACTGTAAAAAACAAAAGCAAAAACTCCTTTTTTGATCTTGGATATTAGCCAGCTCCTCCCAAACACCCTTACTTCTTCTCCCCTAAACGCATTAACATTTACCCCTAGAAAAATGACAGGAAGTGACTGACATTTCCAGACAACACTAACCATGCTACTGAACTAAAATTAGGAAAACAGGAAAACCTATGCCAGACAAAGTAACAATACAAGGTCTTGTACTATCAAACTAAATATCTCGGAAAGAGAATGCTGCAGATTCCTTACATTTCATTGTGACGTTGTTTTACGTCTCAGCCTTCCAAATCATCACATGGATTAGAGTGGAGGTGTTTAGTATGGGTGAGTTTTACAAAATAAGTCAATCATATTATGCTTTCAGGGACCATCTATGTACGTTAAGAACATAGCTACCTATGTACTTCAGTTTCACAAGTACATTTTACATTGTGCTTTCTACATTACACACACACACACATCCATACACACAGAGAGAAATGATACAATATTTAAAAACCCACAATTTAAGTCAATTCCTTTATTAAAGTACAAATATCCTATTAAATGCTAATAGCTCTGGTAGATACAATAATTAAGAATTATCTTTTCACTTGTTATACATATAGTTATCAAAATCTTGTCTCAAAAGCAGTTCGTGGGGATGGGGAAGACAGCTTAGTAGGAAAGAGCACTTGGTCTATAAAATAAGGGCGTGAGTTTGGTTCCATCCACCCACGGAAAAAGCCAGTCATGGGTGTGCATGCCTGTAACCCCACCATTGCAGCAGAGACAGACAGATCCCAGGACCCTGCTGGCCACCCAGCCTAGCCAAAACTCTGAGTTTCTGATACAGGGAGACCCTGTCCCAAGGCAACAAGGCATGGAGTGATAGAGGAAGACACCTGAGGTCCTGCTTTGGCCTCCTCTGCACACCAGTGCATGCATCTCACACACACACACACACACACACACACACACACACACACACGCACGCACGCACACGCACACGCACACGCACACACACGCACTTTTTAACTGGAAAAACTATATGTAGAAGGAAGAAAGATGAAAACTTGTCCAGTGTGGATAGTCTAAAGACTATATTTTAGTAAAAATTTGAACACTGTTAAACATGACAGAAAAACTTAGGTAATCTTATGTCTATCTGCTTGATATGGCGCAGACCCACCCACAAGTGTGGCTTCCAGAAGCTTTCCATGAGATCCCACTAACCCCAACAACAACTAGACGGCTAAGCTTTCTTCAGTAGACCTCACACACCTAGTCTTGTTTCAGCTCAATATTCTATGGTCTTAGAGATGTCGATGGCACTTTGGGATGAAGAGGTAGAAAAACCTTAGCTCTGGAGCACTCACACACCATTGATTCAGAAACTGCCAGTAAGGATCAAGGAAAAAGACTGAGGGTGAACCATGAATCTCTCTTCCACCAAGTTTAAGCAGCTAAAAGTGTCTGTCTGTGTGGCTGTAGGGAAACCGGACTGGGATTCAGAGAAGAGCAGGAAAGAGGGGCAAGAGAACCGATGGGACAGTGTTTGGGGAGCCATTCCTTGCATTGCCTGGGCATGCTCCGTCTCCACACCTCCAGCTGCAGTTAGGGCTATTGCCACAGGCTTGGAAAAAGGAACGCTGAGGCTAGCTGACTTCACTGCAGGTCCTGGGACACAGGGTGGGCTCTATTTCCAGACTCGCAAGATGAGACGTAACTATAGGGAAGAGGATTTTTGTCCCTGCCTTAAAACAGACCTTTAAACAATCCCTTATCCCTGCTCTCTCCCGGCACTGGTAATGCAAGGGGCCACAAAACCCAAGAGCAGCCCTTCCTGAAGCCTTGCCTCCTGCCTGTTCTGCTGTGGGACTGCAGGCTGCTCCTCAGAGGTCACCACCCAGCAGCTCCCAGCAACAGAGCCCATCCTGCAGACTGATCAAAGGAAATTCTCTCAACACATCCTGAAGTCAAAGAAATATTCTTGGTCTTGCTGTTAGAAGTGATCATTCCTCTTCTCTTCCAAGGGAAAACAATGCCTTTTACCTTCCTTGAAGTGAAACTATGTCACAGACATATGAAAATGACCTCAAAACAGTAGCAGGTCCCCATCCCTTCTTAGGTTTTTGTAAAAGGCCTCTTGGAGATAGGATCATTTCTTTGGTTAAGAGGTAATAATGTGTGACATAGAGATGGGGGGGGGGGAACATGTCTTCCCTTTTATTGTTTCATTAAAACAAAATTGTGCAATTAGCTAAATGGCTGCTTCTTGGGCCATTTTACACATGAATGTAATATTACATAATTAATATAATCACTTGCTCAGTGCCTTGAAAGCATCTTTCAACTTTTGGAACATGATTGAGGCAGCTCTACTCAAAGGCCCTAAATATTAAGGTGTGAGACCAGAACACCAAAGGAGTATTATAAATTCCACACCTACATTTTTAAAAATGTTTTCTACAGCCAACACTTCTTCAGCAGTAGAGCACATGCAAAGATACACCTACCGTTCGAAAACATAATTACACATTAATGCTTACTTACTAGTTCACATTGTTTCATACATAAATTTATTCTTGTCATTGCACATCCAAAGGTCGGAGAGCCTTTGGACAAACAAACTTAATGAGATTTTTTTTAAATATCTAATCACTAAATATAGTTTAAGTATTAGTATCTTTTTTGTTGAATGGTACGTAGTTAAGGATATGCACAAAACTGATGTAAAGGACTATGTATCTAGGCTGATCGTGAAAATATGTAACATCCATCTGTACTGTGTTCGCTCTGCTCAGTTTCTTGACCTTTGTAGACGTAGGTTCCTCCTAGTTCTCAACCCATCCCTGCCCTAAGTTAACCAGAGCTCATTATTTCTACTATCTTTTTATGCTACTAAAACAATGCTCACGCTGTTGGACAAAACCATCTGAGGTATGTTCTCAACTTTCCTGCCTTCTATGAAATGGTCATTCAGAGTAAAAATTAGGATTCTTTTATAACTTGCTTTTTTTTTTCACTTTAATTCACAGCTTTAAGGATAAGAATGGCAAAACTGGGGAAAAAGGTAATCTGAGCTGTAGTGCCCACCTGAGGAACCTCCGGAGAAGCAGCCAAGAAATGCCTGAAAATTCCTTTTCTGAATACTTTTATTTCTTTTTCCTAAAGTCCAAATATATATATAATTATACCTATAGTAAGCCACATAAATAAATAGTAGTCGTTATTTGTGGAAAAAATGCCCCCAAAAGCTGGGGAAAACAAATGCTAACTTTTCCAGTTACTTGACATGACTCAGTGGGTCGGGGGAACCAGTATATTTTTATTGTATTGATACCAAAGCATTTCTAATAAGAGCTTGTTAAATTTAAGAATAAAGTTATTTAAAATACCTTGACTATCTTAACTGGCGTTGTAATGTTGCTAACATTACATAGGATCATACATAGGTGCACCTCATCCCAGAGACATCAACCTTCCACTCTGGTACGACTCTCTAAAAGTCAATAACTCTTTAAGGTAACTGAATTCTCACACCAAAGATCAATTCAGTTGGCTCAGTTGAGACTCCAAACCATCGCACGCCTCCAAAAGGCATAGATAACAATTACACTTACGTTTTGAGAGTGTGCTTAGATCATTTTGCTAATACACATGACCTTCTAGGAGAGAACTGACACATTCATTCTTCTTCAGGTACCATCATCCTCTCTTTAACTCAGTTCAATGTGCAATAAATAATTGTAGCTTAAGGGCACTAGTGAAGAACTTCCCATAGTCTCAAAGGGCACAAATCTGTCTAGGTGCACAAGTGAGGATCTTCAGATTAAAACTAGGAAGAGGGGGCGAAGGGAGATGGCTCAGCTGGTAAAAGTGTTTAACTTGTAAGCACAAGTTCAGTCCCCAGAGTCCATGTGAGTGTTGAGCACGGTGGCATGGGCTCGCCATCCCAGTGCGGGAGAGGCATAGACAGGAGAATCTCTGGAGCTCATTGGTCAGCCAGTCTGGCTTAATTGGTGAGGTCCAGTTCCACGAAAGACCATTCTCGAAAGAGGCAGACAATGTTCCTGAGAACAGACTCTAGATGGCACTCCATGTATGCACGCATGTGTAGCTACAAATTCACACACACACACACACACACACACACACACACACACACACACGAGAAAAAAAAAATCAAGGAGCATGTATAGCTTGTCGTTCCCAGGTGTTCTTCCAAGGTGTTCAATCCTGATTTGAAAGAGAATATTTCTGTGCCAGTGATTATCCTGTCCTTCATCTAACATCCTCAAGACTGCTCCCCCTTGGAACTGGAGAGGTAGCTCATCAGTTAAGAGCACTGGCTCTTCCAGAGGACCCAGGTTCAATTCCCCACTTCCACATAATGGTTAGCAGTGGTCTGTAACTCCAGTGCCAGGAGATCAAAAGCTGGTCAAAAGTAGGCACTGTTTGTGTGATACACAGACATAAATGCAGGCAAAAGCACTCGTGCACATAAAAATAAATACATTTGAAAAATAAAGACTGCTTCTACATATCTTTCCCTAGACTATCATACAGGTATCCATTACCCAGGTCCTCCAAGTTGAGTGACTAGCCTGTTTCCTCCCAGGACAGACACTGACTTTACCTGCTGGAATGCTGTATGGTAAGGCTTAACCTGTGGATCATGACCATTGGAAAACACATATTTCTAATGGTCTTAGGAAGCATCAACCATAAATTTATTTCACTGCTACTTCATAACTGTAATCTTGCTACTGAGCAGTGTCTCTGTTCCTCAGACCATCAGAAATATGTATTCTCCTGTGGTGGCCACTCACAGTTTACAAACCTCTGCTCTAGAGGTAAGAACAGTAAGTCCTCTCAGGAAGACAAGCATTAGCCCACGTAGCTATCTCAGATGAGCTGTTTTCCAAAGGCCAGCTGTTTTCTGGCAGGAGAGAGCTCCTTTGCTGGCCTGGAAGATTCTGGACAACCAAACGGTTTACATGGCTGAGATAATCTCAAAAGATACCCTACTCTAGATTTAAGGGACTCCTTCATTTCATGGTTCTGGCTTTAGCTTGAGTGAGTGACCTGCAAATTAGCCTTGTGTGGTCCTGCCACTTCCAAGCTTGCAGCGTGAGTTTTATTTTAAACACAGTCTGCAACACATGACACTAGGTATGCCTTGGAACCTCTCCGGCTTCCTGGCATTTCCCAAGAGTTGGCTGGTCTTGGCTGAATTCTTTTTCTTCAAGGTTTCTTAGACAATTATCAAAAATGAGATAGCTTTGGATTACATACAGGTCAGTACATAGCAATACATTTGTCCCAACCAGTCAAATTCAAAGCTACTACAGAATCTAACTGTTCTGGGTTTGCCCCCATCATCCCAATTCAGTGCAAGTGTGGTTCTTGGAAACTGTCACAGCACAGCCTGCCAGGGGCTGTCACCATCTACTTACCACCTTCATTGCCATCTGACCAGTGACTAGACACTCCTACTGGAACTAGTGATTTTCTCGAAGACATGATCTCAACAGCAGGAAGAAAGACGCAGGTGAGAACGGCCATTTGTAGAGCAAGATGGCACGGCAGGCAGCAAGACTGACTCGGACCATAACTCTAAACACTGAATTGAGTGCATCTAAATGTGTCTGTCTGAAGGGGAGGATGCTGGGAACCCGACCCACAGCTCTGCTCCCTCACGAGGGTCACTACTGTCAAGACTGACACTCCTCCCACACTTTCAGGTTGCACTTCCAATAAAGACACACAGGCTCCTGCAGCCTTGGAGATGGTTCAGAGTGAGAAAAAGACACGAGCACAGGACACGTCATGGAGACAGTGGCAGCACCTCAGCTTGCTCAGGGCAGTCCCCTGCAATCGTGGCAGAGACACCAACAGCATCTGCCACACTTGCTGTTATCACTTGGGCAAACAACCTTCCTGAACTTGGTCTCTTATCTCGAAAATGAGGTCAATTGATGTCACATGCCCGGCAGGGTTGTCTGAGGACTCAGTAGGTCAGTCAGTGGACTTTATCAAGTGTCCCAGCCATAGTCAATTTTGGCTGAGAAGTCACATATCTAAGGCTAACCCCACAACACCCCTCGTTGTACACTTTGACGTTTTATAGGTTTAGTGCTTACGTTAGAAAAATAAATGTTTATGGAAGGGTAAATAAAACAAGAGGTAGGGCGAGCCAGGTGTGGGGCACAAGCCTTTGGTCACAGCACTCAGGCGAGCAAGGCAGGGGCATCTCAAATTCAAGGCTAACCTGGGCTGCCTTGTGAAACTGTCTTGAGAAATTTTTAAAAAAAAAAAATCAAATGATTTTAAAAATAAGAGAGATTAAGGTAACTTTCCCCAAGAGGTATTCAGTTGCTGTCATAGTTAGGGTTTCTATTGCTATGAAGAGACACCATGACCACGGCAACTCTTATAAAGGGAAACACTGGAAGTGGGGCTGGCTTACAGTTCAGAGGTTTAGTCCATGATCATCATGGCAGGAAGCATGGTGGACATGGTGCTAGAGAGGTAGCCGAGAGTTCTACTTCTGGATCCACAGGCAGCAGGAAGAGAGAGACACTGGGCCTGGCTTAAGCTTCTGAAAACCCCCAGTCCACCCCCAGTGACACACTTTCTCCAAGAAGGCCTCACCTACTCCAAGAAGGCCGCATCTCCTAAGAGTGCCACTCCCTACGTGTCTATGGGGGCCATTTTCATTCACACCACCGTAGTTGCTGCAGCTCTGAGTGTTTAAAAACTGTATTTCCCACACTGAATTACTTTGACATTTTTGCTCAAAATCTATTTGCTTTTTAAGTGCTGACCTTCAGACAGATGGAGTCTCTGGCTTCATTCAAAGATATCCATCATGCCACATTTTACCTCTAGTTGCTAATACTATACCTTTGTAATAAGAACACAGATCAAGCCAGGCAGCAGTGGCACACGCCTTAGATCCCAGCACTCAGGAGGCAGAGACAGGTGGATCTCTGTGAGTTTGAGGCCAGAGTGAGATCCAGGACAGGCACCAAAACTACACAGAAAAACCCTGTCTTGGGAAGGAAAAAAAAAAAAACACAGATCAAGTAATGGTGGACCTTGCAAAACAAAAAACTTGTTGGTCTCAATCAATCAAATCTATCCGCCTCTTGTTTGTATCTCATTCTCTTTCTCTCTCCCTCTGCCTCTGTCTCTCTCTGTCCTCCACTACACACACACCTAGTCTGGGCAGTGATTGACTTTGTATGTTACTGTTGTACATCTGCCGCAGTCAGTGTCTTATAGCACACTGTTACTAGGGTCACACGGTTCTTTCAGAGTCTCTGTTTTTGCACAACATTCTTTTATATCTCAGAACCCATCTAAAAAGCCACAACATTTTTAGTTAGTATGTGTCCTTGGCCTCCTCTGTGACCATTGGTTCAGACTTCAGCTGTTTTAAAGACACTGACAGTTCTGAAAATCGCTGGCTAGGTATTTTGTAGGACACGCCTCCATTACATACTTTCTGATTTTTTTTTTTTTTTGAGTTTAAGTTGGGGCTGTGGATTTTGGAGAAGCTTACAAATATAAAACAAAATTTTCATCACCTATCAAGGGCACACGTTCTTTCAACATGATTGACAACTGCTGATGTTCCCTTTGATACGCTGGAATCATCAGAAGAGTGTTGGACTATCATCAAAGCTATTCTCTTCCCCTTTGGGAGAAAGAGTGTCCGCTTTGAAGGAGTAGAGTATGAGTCCTCTCCTGGAGATCTGAGACACTACACAATTCATTTACAATTCTTCTCAACAAATTTAGCTGTTTTTACCAATATTTTCATTAGTTTATTCAACTTAGTATGAACAAATAAATCATTTATTAGCCGAGATAATTTACTGCTCAAATTGTTCAAGTTTTGGCCATTGAAACCTCTTACCATTGTATGTTGTACCCCTCCTGTAGTGGACAGCTGTTCTACCTATGACCTTGAAGCACTGCACCTACAGAAGTAGCAGGTAACTGCCCTTCCTACCTATGACCTTAACGTACCTGCCTCTAAGGCGTGGCTCAGGGCTACCCCTATGACCTAAGATGCATGTAGGCTCTCTCTTCTCTCCCTCATGGGCTTAGATTTGGGACTGACTCAGGCGACCAGAACACATTCCAGAACCTGCAACAATTCTGTTCTGTGCAGTGAGTTTTTCTCCCCTAATAAATTCCTTTGCCCTTTAAGAAGATTCCATGGAATGAAAAATAAATAAATAGATAAATAATAAAAAAAGATTAAAAAAATAAAGAAGATTCCATAGATTTCTCGCTTTACCCTCCCCCCCCACAAACACACACTTTTTTCTTTTGTGGTGTTGTGGATGGATTCTAGGACCTTCACATACTAGGCAAGCACTCTAGCCTCTGACAGGAGCAATTCCTCAGTTGAGATTCCCACTTCCCTGATGACCCTAGTTTGTGTCAAGTTGACCAGAACTAACCAGCACAAGGCATTATTATCAACATTCATGAACTCGTTTGGTGGACCTGTTCTCACTCCTGCTGCATACACACTTAAGATTGGTGAGTCATGCCATAACTACGCTGCACACTTTGCGGAACTCCTAAAATACTTTCCAATAAGACTGAACTGTTTTAACATTCCAAGAAGCAGTGCACGGGGTTCTAAATCCTCTACATCCTTGCCAACACTTGCTATTACCTGTCATTTTTCATTATAGTCATTAGAGTGAATGCACTGTGGTATTCATTGTGGCTTTCATTTGCATATCTCCAATGAGTAATCACACTGGGCATCTTTTTGTGATCTTAGAGAAATCACTATTCAATCTATTTGACCACTTTTAGTTACATTGTCTCCTTACCTAGTTGTAAGAATTCCTCATGAATATGTGGAATGTGATTTGCAAAAAACATATTCTCCCAATGTATGTGATATATTTACATTCTTTGAGGGATGTTTGTTTTGTTTTGTTTTGGTTTGGTTTGGTTTGGTTTGGTTTGATTTGATTTGGTTGGTGGTTGCTTGTTTTAGTTTTTGGTTTTGTTTGTTTAGGTTTTTTTTAAGTTTGTTTGAGACAGGATCTGTGCTAGCTAGTTTTATGTCAACTTGACACAAGCTAAAGTCATCAGAGAGGAGGGAACCTCAACTAAGAGAACGCCTCCAGGGCTGGAGAGATGGCTCAGGGGTTAAGAGCACTGGCTACTCCTCCAGAGGTCCTGATTTCAATTCCCAGCAAACACATGGTGACTCATAACCATCTACAATGAGATCCAGTTCCCTCTTCTGGTGTGCAGGCAGAGAACACTGTATACATAATAAATAAATAAATCTTTAAAAAGAGAAAAAAAGAAAATGCCTCCATAAGATCAGGCCATAGGCAAGCTTGTAGGGCATTTGCATTTTCTTTGTGATTGATGGGAGAGGGCCCAAGTATCAAGTCTTTCTCTGTACCACCAGCTCCCAAATAATGACATGGAGACTTATTAATTATGAAAGCTTGGCCTTAGCTTAGGCTTGTCCCACTAGCTCTTATAACTTAAATTAACCCATTTATTTTAATCTGTGTTCTGTTGTGTGGTTCATTACCTCATCTCCGTACTGCTCATGCTGCCTTCTCCGAGTCTGACTGGCAACCCCACCTTTCTTCCTCTCTGAGTCCTCTCTGTCCCCAGAAGTCCCACCTAACCTCTTCCTGCCTAGCTATTGGCCATTCAGCTCTTTATTAAACCAATCACAGGGTACATCTTCACACAGTATAAAGGAGTATTCCTCAAAAGCCCAACCCATTGTGGGTGATTCAATCAGGGCTGGTGGTCCTGGGTTCTATTGAAAAGAGCAGTGTGAACTCTTTTTATGAGAGCAAGCCATGAGAAGCAAGCCGGTAAGCAGCAGCCCTCCATGGCCTATGCATCAGCTCTGCTCCCAGGTTCCAGCCCTGCTAGTGTTGTCTTGACTTCCTTCAGTGATGGAGTGTGATGTGGAAGTGTGGGCCAAATCAACCCTTTCCTCCCTTCCTTGCTGTTGGTCATGGTGTTTCATCACAGCAATAGTAACCCTAACTAAGACAGGATCATACTATGTAACCAGGCTGACATAGAATTCAAAGCCATACTCACACTTTAGCCTCCCAAATACTGGAATTCCAGGCATGAACCGCCATGCCTGCTGGGTCTTTATAGTCCTGATATTGTCATGTGAAGCAGAAAATTTTTCTATTTCAGTTTTTTCTTTCATCTTTTATGCTATTGATGTTCTATCTAAGAAATTAATGTTTAATTCAAAGCCAGGAAAATTAGTTTTATGTTTTCATCTACGGTCTATGATCAAATTTGAATGAATCTTTCTCCAGTGTGAGGCAAAGGTCTAAAGTCATCCTGCTGCATATAGACATGGCTTTCTAAGCACTCTCTTTGAAAATGTCACATAATCTTTCTTTAGATTACCTTAGTGCCTTTTAAGAATGTGTATACGAGCTAAAGAGATGGCAGCCGTTAAGAGAACTGGCTGCTATTGCAAAGGACCTGGGTTCAATTCCCAGCACCCACATGGAGGGTAACAGCTTTCTGTAACTCTAGTTCCAGGGACTCCAATACCATCTTCTGCCCAGTACCAGGTATGTACATGGTACACAGATATGCATCAGGAAAAACACCCACCATAAAGCAATTTTTTTTAGATGATCATAAATGTGAAACTCTACTTCTGAACTCACATTGTGTTCAGTCAACCAATACCTATCCTTGTACCCAGATCACGCTGCCTGGATGACTATGGTTTCATGGATTCTAATATTGGGAAGTGTGTGTTCTCCCTCACTGTCCTTTTTTTCGTAGCATCCTAGGTCCTTTATATTTGCATAGAAAGTTTAAGGTAAGGGGCTGGGGAGATGGTTCGGTAGTTAAGAGGACCTGAGTTTGATTACCAGTGTCCACATCAAACAGTTCACAACCTGTAACTCCAGTTCCAGAGGGATTCAATGGGTGGGTATCCACATGCACATTCACATACCAACATACTTATACACATATTTAAAGGTTTTTTGGGTTTTTTTGTTTATTTGTTTTTTGTCTTTTCGAGACAGGGTTTCTCTGTGTAGCTTTGCGCCTTTCCTGGAACTCACTCTGTAGCCTAGGCTGGCCTCGAACTCACAGAGATCCGCCTGTCTCTGCCTCCCAAGTGCTGGGATTAAAGGCGTGTGCCACCACCGCCTGGCTAAAGTATTTTTAAAAGAAAGTTTAGGGTCAGTTTACCAATTCCTACAAAAAGTGACAGCTGGCAGCCTGGCCATGACTGTGTTGACTCTGTAGAGCTATTTGGGAAACATTGCTACTTTACTGTTTTCTGATCCCCAAAACACAGTGTTTACTTCCAGTCCATTAGATCCTCTGATTGCTTCCAGCAGGACTTTCCTAGTTTTCCATGTAGTCCTGCATTTCTTTGGTTAAAGGCATTCTTAGTTTTTTGACGCAATTGTGAAGGGAACTGTATTTTTCAGATTTCATGCTCATGACTACCATGGAGAGATGCTGTTGGTTTCCACGCAACGGCTGTGTACCCCACCAGCTTTCCGGGGGCCCCAGTTGGGTGGTTCGTGGGTCTCTTAGGTCTGTCTACGTAAGAGTTTGTGGCACCCATGTGCTCTTCCTTCAGCCTCAACTACACGGGACAAAGAGGAGAGGCCAGACGCTCTTTTTCCTGGACTGCATCACAGGGAGAAGTGTTCGGTCGTTCACCTCCAAGTGTGACGTTATCACAGGGCTCGCAGCGAGTGCTTCCACGTCAGGAGTCAACCAGAGATTCACGCAGGCAGGAAAAGGGTCTCCCTCCCCGAAACGTTTTTCCGAAGGATCTTCTCAACCTCTCCTTGGGAGCTGCTGCTTTCCAAGCCATGAGTCCTCCGGTTTCTAGACCAGAAAACCTGCTAGTTTTCCGCGGGGTCCCTGATTGCCTCTATCCTGAAGTGATGGAAACAAACCAAGGCCCTGGCTCCAAAACAGAGGGTTTCCCCTCGGGAGTGTGCACTCCTTACCGGAACCTTGCTGCATCTGCTTCCCCTAGAAACTAACGGTCTTAGTGTTTACACCAGCTGTTTGTTTGTCTGTTTGTGGCGGCTGGGCAGAGGCTTACTCAAAACATTTTTTTTTTTTGAACATCCAAAAACAGTGCTAATGAACATCAGATATTTAGAATCAACGGTTTGAGGAAATTTATTCTGATCACCATTATCAGGGCCTGAATGAAAAGCTAAAGGTTATTGAGGTCCCCACAGGGAAGCAGTGGAATTCTCTTTATATGTGACACATTTGTCATATGAAAAAGACAAATTTTTTAGTATATTCTTTTGGACCTTCCTCACCCCCGAAACAGAGTTAAAAGACCAGTCAGTGTATAATCACATTAACTTCTTTGACAACAAAATAAGCGACTAAACTGAAACTAGTTTATGGCCAGCATGACCTCCGGATCTTTTTAACCCAATGTTATAAATCCCAGAGCAACACAAAATTTAGCTGTCTTAAAAATGGACAATCCTGGCATTCATCTTGTGCCTCTATCAAGCTCCAATACATTTTGTCAGATCAAAATAAAAGTTCACATCAGCTAAGGAGTTACCTCCCACACCCTGCCCTCATTTAGCCCCTAACAAGCATCAGTACTCTTCCAGTTTCTACTGATTCAGCTGTTCTGAATATTCCATATAGACGGAACTATACAATGGTGAACCTTTGCCTCTGGCTTCCCTCACTTAGCGTATTTGGAAGGTTCATTCATATTATAGCAGGTATCAGTGCTTATTCCTTTGTATGACTGAACAATGTTCCATGCACATACATTCTACGGTCTGGCGATGGGCATGTGGGCCGTACCACCCATCATTTGATACGAACAGCACCACAGTGAACATTGTTCTCAGTTTTCATTTGTTTATTCCCATGTTAGTCATGTTTCAGTGCAGAGTTCAGTGCATTAAATACATTCAGAAAGTTGTACAATCATCACTAACCATTCTCCAGACACAAAACTTCCTACTCCTTAAATAACAACTCCTATCCCCTGGCTATCAACTCTCCACCCGATGACCTGCATTCTACCTCGAATCTCTACACATTTGACCCTGCTGGGCCCACAACAGAATCAACTATCTTTGTGTCTGGACTATTTCATGTGGCACAATGTTTTCAAGATGAGCATCACATATTCTTATAAACACATTTCATATGCAAAACTATTAAAGTTTAACACTGTAACCAAGTGGCAGAGACCTTACCAGCAACATGTCCAAAGCAAAGCACCTTAGGCTGGCATCGTTTTGCTCAGTCCTTACAAAGTTTAGTGAGATAGACTTTTGAAGAAGACACAGACCACAAATGACCCAACCATGAGCACGGAACTCAGGAGCAAATGTGGCTCCTCTGGCCTCTGAGCCCCTGGCCCTTTCTAATTTGCAATAGCATCTGCCTCCCGCCCCAGCACCCACTTACAAAGATGGTCAGGACGAGGAGGGAACAGTGTTGGGACCGAGATAAGGAGGCACCAGGGAGACGAAAGAACTTGAGTAAAACATAAATCTGCCGATTCTGGCTAGGGTGGGAAGAGAAGGGCACTGCAGGTGGGTGAGCACGAGGCTGTGGGCACAGGAGTGAGTGTGGCAGGGGTTAGACAAGGAAGGAAGAAGGACATGGGAGCTGTGAGGAGGCTGATCCGGCTTACAAAGAACTTAAAAGAGTCGTTTCTCTAGTTCCATTAATAATGGATTATCTTGAACAAGGCCCTTTGTTCTTTGTTTCCCCTTACTTCACAAGCATACGCAGATAAATAGACTCGCAGCCAAGAGCCACACAGCCCCCACGGCTTCCTGGTTGGCATCTGCTCTGTTAGCCTTCCCACAGCCTCCTAGGCTGCAGCCGGATACGGGAAGGGTGAGGTGTCACCCAACCTCCAGCTCCAAAGCCTGACACAAACTGAGAAGCGCTAACAATATGATTCACATGTTCAACAGCAAGTTATAGGCACCTGTGTCCTGCTTCATCTCCTCACCCCAGACTCGGTTTATACGTGCTACCTTAACCAGGATTTCCTAGACTATGTTTTTTTATTTTATGAAAAACACATTGATCCCTATTTTACAGAACATCCCTGAAGAAAAGGTGATTTTACTGTTTCTGAAAACATGCCTAACACAGAAAAATCACTGAGCTTAGCAATTATTCTTATCAAAAGATATATATACAGAGAGACATATATATATAGATATATATGTATAAAACTACCCAGATTGTTTATTACAGAAACTGAGGGGTAAGAAGCAGCATTTGTCATTTGTGGAGACAGAGTAAGCACGGGGAGCCGAAGGGTCGTAACGTGCTCCTCAGGGAAACAACAGGCATACTAGGATTAAGCGGCACAGATTTCCTTGCACAAGTCAACGGAGGAACAAACCAGAGCAAGCCTCCATGTGTAAAAAGGAATGTGCCATGCAGAAACTCACCGCTGGTCAAAGTGCAGAGAGTAAGTGTCTGACGTGCTCAGCCATAAGTGGGACCCCTATGGCACCCCTCTCCCCAAGGCTCAGGGACCATCTCAGAGGAAGAGGCACAGAGACTGTAAGAGCCAGAGGCTGGGGAAGAAGGAAAAGGTGAAAACTGTATCTTCAGGAGTTGACAGAACCACTCCACTCATGAACTCACGGCCACTGTGGCTGCCTGCACAACACCCACACGAGAGCAAGCCAATCCGCACTCTAGTGTGGAGCGGGAAGAGGTCCATGAGCCCCATCCCTGAGGACCTATGGACAGGCTTTCTGGTGGGAGCGAGTCGGTTTTCTTTAAGAGTGTGGCTTGTGATAAATCGACCTTGCTCTCCAGTGGGTGCCCCCCCCCCAACCAGAAGTGTATAGATCGCACAAACTAGAGTAGAATCATATAATACATATATAAAGATGCAGTCTGGAAGTAGGGCAGTCATGGCAGATCTGAGAGAAGCTGAGGGGAATATGATCAAAATACATTATGTGAAATCCTTAAAGAATTAATAAAAATATTTCTTTTCAAAGAATACATTACAATATTGGTCTCAGCACTAGAAATCCAGCAAGTTCACCTATCTGGAAACAGAACCCAGGCAAATTCCATCTTTTCCTGAAAAGAATCTTTTCTTGTCAGGTATTGAACATGACTTACTAAGAGAGCTGTCTTGGCCTTCAGCAGCTTATAATGGAAAACTGAAAGAAAATGTCTTCATGTAGATTTAAATTGTTATTCAGAATGTCTTGTTTCTCCAATGCTAGTATGAGGGCCAGGGTCTCATGAATGCTACTCAAGCCCCGCATGACTGAGCTACATCTCCAGCCCTTTTCCTTTTGAAATAAAAACATTCTCACAGGATAGTGTAAACTGTACCATGGAACCCACTGAACACAAACATAGGAAATTCCTATCTGAACCCTAAGCTACTTGAAAAAAAATAAGAGGAAAATTTCACTTTATTTGTTAGAAATAAAAACATGATGCTGAAGTCATTACTCGGAGATGGAAACAGGGTTCTGGGGCCAAGCAGAAACTATATCATAATCGGAAAGAATATTCAAAGAAATAAAATATATCCCCTCCCAATTCTTTTATTTTTCAAATGTCCAATTTTGTTTGTTTCCTTTGCCTAAGAAAATTATCTTCATTTGCTACAGGGTTGGAGGAATATAAAAGAAAATATCAAAATATCAAACAGTCGGTATAAATAATTTTTTTTAAAAAATTGTCAGAATGTAATAGCACCAGTCACTAATTTAAGTTTATAGCACCTACTACCCCAACCCAAAAAGGAAAAAAAAATTAAGAGCCATAGAGTGTAAGAAAATAGCCCCATTTAAAAAAAAAAAAAAAAAAAAAAAAACCACTTAAGGTGAACAGATGAGTCCTCCGGTGTTACAGCGCCACCCACTGGCTGTAAGCCCTCATAGCAAACATCGAGATAGAAATGATAAGTAGAGAGGAAAACATCACTCACTGCCTGTGCTGAGTTACTAGAGCACCAGGGAAGTTCCAAAGGAACCCGTCCATGTTATTTTATCCTCACAAGACATGAGAGCACCGGCTGGACACGCTCACAAGGGTGAGTTTTAGCAAATGTGGAATTCATGGCTTTGATCTCGCTCTCCTATAAGGAAGAACTCATCTTAGAGCTGAAACAAAACAAAATGTCGTTTCAGCTCCATGGATGAAAAAAAATAAAGGATATCTCTAAGCAGAAGATGCCTACTGCATTTCACTGCTAACAAAGAAAATGTAATATTCACAATATAATTAAATGTTAGCGAAAGGTACCAGAAGTAATGCAACACACACACACACACAGCAAAGAACATGTCCCAAACTCTGGACTGGAAAACATGAGTTTTTTTTCCGTAGATTTTCTTTGTTTGGAGTGTGTGTGTGTGTGTGTGTGTGTGTGTGTGTGTGTGTTCGTAAAAACATCAAAATGCAGTAAGAATTTTTTAAAATCTAAGATCTCTAAATAAACTAGTCAACATAAATGTTTTCTTTAAAGTTCCCACAGCAGCACTGTCATGAAAATTACAGTCCCTTTAAAACCAGATAGTGGCACACACCTGCAATCCCACCACCCAGAAGCAGAGGCAGGAAGAGAGGTTCAGGGTTATCCTTGGTTACACAGCAGTTGGAGGTCAGCCTGGGCTACACAAAATCTGTCCCATTCCCAAAGATACAATCTCCATTTATCCTTTGCCTGAGGTAATGCTCTTCATTTGTTAATCGTTCTAGTTAACTGTTTTAAATATGGCGTGGGATGTTGAGAGTCACGTCATCTGTTCCTTTAAGACACAGTAACACACAAAGGCTTGATTGACATCAATGCACAGGCTGTATGGCCTGGCTGAAAATAATCTGGTTAAACCAGACTTCAGATCTTCTTTAGAAATGTCCATGGGTCTTCTGAATTAAAACATGTTCCTGGCAGTCAGCACAAGCTCCAGGTCTCCTTGTTTTGATAATTATGACCCAGGCCCACAAAAAAAAAAAAAAAGTCTTTGCTTGCTCATACTTGGTTGATTGCAGATAAGAATATCATGAGGAAAGTCAGATTCCCACATATGTAAATCACCAACACCGCCTTCTTAAAAACATGGCCCTGAAATAAAAACTGAGATTTAGCAGAAAGCATCATCATTAAGGTTTGTGTCAATCAACAAGAGAGGAGAATCTCACCTCTGCTTCAGCGACAGTTAGTGACTGAAGGATCTGAATTCTATCATCATCCAATATTTCAACTGTCAAGAACAAAGTATGTTTATAAGAATGGGAATATGCAAGTAAACTAGTTGTCACAAAAAGAAGATAAAACTTGAGTCCTAACATTCCCCAATTTTCTAGGATGTAGATTTGGCCATTCACGCTACTAAATGTTGCAAACTTTCTGTACCTGGGTGGGATGGGGTGTGCGTGCATATACGTGTATGTGCATGTGTGTGTTTGCACACATGCCATGTGCAAACACACACAGAGACTCTCTGCCTTATTTCCTTCAATCAATGTCTCTCGTTGAACTTGGAGCTAAGCTGGCAACCAGCAAATCCCAGCCATCCATCATCCTGTCTCCATTCCTGCACAGCACTGGGGTCACAGGCACACATAATCATGCCCGACTTTTCATGTGGAGATTTGAACTCAGATCCTCATGCTTGCAAAGCAAGCACATACCCTATACCATCTCTCCAGCCCCAGTAGGACTTTTCAAGCTGGGTACCTTTTCTAGAGAGCCGATAAGCATGAATCTCCAGAAGCACCTCCGTCCCGATGTGCCAGACCACAAACCCCATCATGGCATAGGTCTTCTGTGGACTGGGGAGATTCAGTCCAGGTAAATCCATTCCTAAGAACATGGCTGCCACTATGGAGAAAAGAGGGGAAATAAAATGTACTCAAACATAGTGCCCAAGAAAAAGAATAATTGATGCATTGCATTAATTAGAATATATCAAACATTTATGAAAAGAATAATCTTGGGGGCTGAGATAATCTGATCTTCCTTATTGCAAGACTACATAAGACAAGATAGGAAATTATGATCTAACAATTGCTAAGAAAGCACCCACGAACTAGGGATGCAGCTCAGGGGTAGAGCACTAGCCAGCAGGCCTAAAAAGCCTTGGGTTCAATACCTAATATCAATAACAACCACAAAAATACCCAACCTTTCCAGAAATGTAAGTCTGCAATGAAGAAAAGGGGGAGAAATGAAGAAATGGTTGTTGACCTTACAGTCATCCCGCACTTAATTCCACAAGCAATAGAACTTAAGGCGACAGGTGCCTCCCTCGGAGTCAAACAGATGTGCCTGGTGCAGGCCTCTATATTATTCAGGAGGCTGAGGCAGGCGGACCACAAGCTCAAAGAGTATCTGAGCTACAGAGTTAGCTCAAGGCTAGTCTTGACAAACTGGTGAGACCTAGTCTCAAAATAAAAAGTATAAAAGGCCTGGGGATGCAGCTCGGTGCTAGTGTTCTCTAAGGCCCTGGGGACTGAGTCCCCGGTACTGAAAAGAAAAACTGTGTCAGATAATTCCAGCTGCCCTCTGGAGACCAGCTGCCCTGCAAGGACAGACAGTCGGGAGATGGGCTGCAGCCAGAGGGCTTGTACCAGCACACTCCATCCTCCTCACCCTGGGACCAGCACACTCCATCCACCTCACCCTGGGACCAGCACACTCCATCCACCTCGCCCTGGGACCAGCACACTCCATCCACCTCACCCTGGGACCAGCACACTCCATCCACCTCACCCTGGGACCAGCACACTCCATCCACCTCACCCTGGGACCAGCACACTCCATCCACCTCGCCCTGGGACCAGCACACTCCATCCACCTCACCCTGGGACCAGCACACTCCATCCACCTCACCCTGGGACCTCACTTGCCCTCCTTGTGTGTAGCCATTACCTTAACCTCATTTGTTTGCAAAGGCAGATGCGGGGAAATGGAAAAGAAAGGGCTGGGTTTTAAAGTTTTAAAGTCATTTTTTAAAACTTGAAGCTTAAATAATGACTTAAATAGTTACTTGTAGAAATTACTTTCTGGATTTCAATGTTTCAGGCTGATTTCTCCTCAACAACCAATTACTCCAATTACTAATGCATCTAAAATCATTTAAGCCAAATTACAACTTTCCATGTAAACAACCAGCAATTATACATGAGTAAGTGGCATTGCAGGAACTTACCTGCTATTATTCTAGCAGCTGTCCCCACACTCCAGTGAGTCCAGTTAAACACTTGCCTCCTACCAAAAGAAAGAACCAGCCGCTAGTCTTTAAAGTGATGCAATGGCAATTTTTCCCCGAGAGAATAAGAAGCATGCAATTTCCCTATTGCCAAGGAATTGGGTATCTGAAACCCATTTTAAAGTCCTTAGATGTAAACACAATCAATCACTGCATGCTACAAAATGCAAAGTGTTTCTACTTTGAAAAGAAGTTAGTTGCCCATCTAATGACACACACATTGAGAGCAATTCTGTGTAAGAGCTGTCCGTACCTTGGGTCATGTAAAGATGGTCTGAAGGTGGCCAGCAGAGGCTGAAAGACAGCTAAAATCATCACCGTACAGCCGAGGTATGGGTGGTAGCCTGCGCGCTGAACAAAGGGCATCGTTAATAGTCAGCCTTGCCTGCCAACTGAAATCAAATTTAAAACCATACATTGCGGAGGAGCGCACAGAAGGACTGTAAGAGCCAGGGGACCAGGAAGTCGGCTGTGAGACTGTGTGTCCTAGAGATGACATAGAAACTACCCTCAGCCTGACTCAGACTTGAACACCACCACCAACAAGCATGCTAACACAGAAGGGGGAAATGTCATGAAGTCCCACCCGTAGACAAAGAACCACAGGTAACTACTGACCGCTGAGAGAGGAAGAATTAGTCTCTCCCGGGGACGAGTCCCCTAATTGGTTATCCAATGCAAAGTGTCAACTCCAAAGTTATATGTACACAAGCAACACTAAATGGACACAGAAAGTTATATTTATATTTTTATGTTTGTGGTGTGTGTGTGAGAGAGAGAGAGAGAGAATAAGAATCAAAGACAACAAGGCCATCAATTTGAGGAGTGAGGGGGAATGTGAAGAGCTAGAGTGAGGAAACATGGGAAGGGCTAAAGGGAATAAAGGAAGAAAAGAGGACTGATGTAATTATTAATTTTAATTAATTTTTAAAAAATTGATAGATATACAGCACTTAGCAAGACTGCCCATATAGCAGAGATGCGATTTCTACTAGCTGAATGATAATCATAAGAGAAAGCCACTTTAATGGGTTCTGTTTCTTAGACATCACACTTGGGATGGAGAGATGGCTCGGTGGTTAAGAGTGCTTACTGCTCTCTCCCAGAGGACCCAACTTCAGTCAGCACCCACATCAGGCACCTCACAACCACTATGCTTGCCCCTGGAGCTGGAGTTACGCAAATCCACACAAATACACATACACAGCATTAAAATAACAAAAATAGCTGGGCTATGATAGCTCATGCCTTTAATCCCAGCACTTGGGAGGCAAATGCAGGTGGATCTCTGAGTTCAAAGCCAGCCTGGTCTACAGAACAAGTTCCAAAACAGTCAGGGCTAAACAGAGAAACCCTATCTTAAAAAACAAACAAAAATAAATAAATACATAAATAAATAAATTTTAGACATCATACTTCAAATTTTCAACATTCTATAAGGAAAACATGCTCACTAAAGGAGTGCAAGAAATGAGATATGGCCTAAAAACACATTTCAGTACCAAGCAATCTGTATTCACAGCCTCCCTTCATTCCTGATCCCCGACCAGGTGAAGTCATCAGATAAGTCAAGGAAAAAAGGATGTACACAGAAATGTCTCATTATCCACCTTTGAGAATAAAGTAGCAGTTTGCTTTGACATCAAAACAGATTTTCAGGGAGACATCCTGTCGAAGGCACACTTACCCGACTCCAGCCTCCTCTGTACACAAAAGGCAGAATAAAAGCAATGCAGGTGAGCACAGATGTCGCAAGCATGAGCATCCGATGCACCTGCAAGAGAAGACAGCAAGGGGAGAAGATGACTAGCTTTATAAAAGACACCTGGTGTCACAGCAGGGAAATCATGGGAGATTCACCAAAGGTATACATTCCACTTACATCCAAACAGTAAAAGTAAAATGTCATAGACCATTAAGCTCAAGAAAACTCCATGCTGCCATCTCATCATTCAAAAGGGCTCACAAAGACTTCGCCTACTCCCTACCACAAGTATGGATCGCTCACACACAAAGCTCACTCACTTGCCAAGACCTTCACTTCCTTCCAAAGGTATGTATTAAGCTCTGTCACCATGCAGAGTGAGGGACAGCAAGGAAAGAAAAAACACTGCATCCTGCAGGGCTTGTCGTATAACCAGAAAAGATAAATGAACACTATATGGAACATATAATTCTTTGTGGAAAATCAAGAAAATATTAAGAATGAAAAATGGGCACTGTTATGTATTGGGCAACTGGTGTAAGTCAAAATTGTTCCAGGAAAAGGTTACTCTATATGATAGATAGTATAATAGATAGTGACCCTTTTAAGTTTCTGTGAATGTGTGACTGTCACAAACATACACACACATCAATAGAATATGCTTAAGAACAGCAGAAAGACAGATAAGATGGCTCAGTGGATAAAGGCACTTGGTGCACAAGGCTGATGATGTTGAGCTCATTTCCTGGTAGGCTCTGTCTCTTCACAGCAGCAGGAACAGATATCGCACACACGTTTTGTAAAGAGAGAATCAACTCCACAAAAATGTCCTCTGACCTCCACAGATGCTCACTATGGTACACACTCCCCCATGTGTTGAGAGGCCCCCAAACAGCTTGACCACACAGCAGCCATGACAGGCTTAGGAGCCTAGACACAGCTTCTGTGACAGGCTTACTGGCAGGCAACACCCAGATCCAGGAAAAGCCTTAAGCTGATACCACCCAGGGATCCACCCAGGAATGAGGAAGTACCTGACATGCCAAACATTCCAACCATTAGATAAGGTGGCCAGATGTCCTTGAGTCTAGCACACACCTATTTTTGTTATACAGATACCCCTAGACAATTGTCAGCCAACCAGGGTCCTGAACCCTGGAAATCCCCTCACCCCAACCTCTGCTATAATAAAAACTCTGCCCCAACTGAGCTCAGGGCTCTCTGCTCTCATCACTGCATTGGACAGACAGAGAGACCAAGCTCGGAGCTTGAAAAGAAAAAAGGCTCTTTGCTTTTACATGTGGGGATTCAGTCTCCATGGTGGTCTTTTGGGGGTTCCCATGATCCGAGCATAACACTTGTACACATCATGAACAGCCACATGACTGTGTAGTACCACATACATACATACATACATACATACATACATACATACATACATACATAAATGTTAAAGAATAAAAGTAGTAGAAGGCTTGGACTGATGAAGGACATGGTCTTCCAGCTGGAAAATCCACAGAGCAGATTGGAGGAGGAGAAAGATAACGTGAGCAGGCATGAGAGGTAACGAGTCACAGGCAAAGACAGACAGAATTGACGCAAGAGACTCACTAAGTGACTGGAGAAATGACTCAGCA
Source organism: Peromyscus nudipes (assembly GCA_902168325.1). NCBI lineage: Eukaryota > Metazoa > Chordata > Mammalia > Rodentia > Cricetidae > Peromyscus > Peromyscus nudipes. The sequence continues at coordinate 50,307 of CABHPH010159601.1, forward strand.
CTGGCTGATCTTGCAGAGGACCCAGCTTCAGTTCCCAGCACCCACATGGTGGCTCACAGCTGTCTGTAACTCCAGTTCTAAGGGATCTGAATGCCCTCTACTGGCCTCTTCGGGCACCAGGCATGCATGTGATGCAGACTCACATGCAAGCAAAATGACCATACAGATAAAAAAAATAATAATAATACAACAATTTTTTAGAAAGTGTTTTTAAAGAGAGTAAATAAAATAGATAACTGTGTCAACCAAGAAGAGAAATGAGGTAAGATAAGAAAACCTCAAATCTATACGTTTATACGGCTATGGAGAGTGAAGGGCACTCACAATGCCTCCATTTTTCCTAAGATGCAGGTGTGTGCATTTTCATGACACACCCTCGCTGGAGGCTCCCTACATGTGCAAATTCCCATCATCTACAGCCCATGGAGATAAGGCTGCTCTGCCTTTCTGAGAAAGGTTTTTGTTGACCCTCACTGTGTTCTGTAGGACCCCGACTTCCCATCCACAGGAAAGCTCAGCATGGAAAAGAGCACTTCCGGTTTCTCTTCCCACACATAATCAGACGACCTTGACTGTTAAATAGGGAAAATCCAGCTCTCTCGGGCTCACCAAGCGGAGGACAGACATGCAGTGAGCACTGCCATTTCTCTCTTCTGTTTGCCGGCCCTCCATACTTCAAAGTGACTTAGTGCCGTGCGTGAACCTCTCAACTTCTCCCACTACAAACCTAGGGGTCAGGAAGGGTCATTTGACCCTGACACATTCTCCAATTCACCCGCCTCAAGTCACCAAGCCAGACTTTGTAAGGGATCTTGCATTGGCTCTCAGTTGCTTAGGAACCTGGGGGGAGGGGAGTGGATCTAAGACCTGCAATAGCTGTAATTGAGAAAAGGAAAAGTAAAGCACATGTGGGCCAGAGAGATGATGGCTGAGTGGGTAAATGGACATGCTGGGAAGCCTGCTGACATGAGTGAGTGATCCCAGAACCCACATGGTAGAAGAAAACTGACTCCCAAAAGGTGTCCTCTGACTTCACACACACACACACACACACACACACACACACACACACACTGAATTATGTAAAATCAAAAGCACACAAACTTCACGCTGCAGTGTTTGAATAACATGGGAATGGCTTTAAGCCTTTTCTGTCACCTACCTGAAACCAAGCTGCTTCACCGAAGAAGAAAGCTTTGGACCACACAGATCTGAAGAACCGAGCAACCAGCACTCCTATGCTAACTGTGGTCATCCATGCCACAAACATTAAGGCACCTGCAGGAGGGAAAGATGTAGTGATTCATATCACAGAGTAAGTTAGCTGCTGCTTCAATGGCCAAACCCAGTGCTCAGAAAATATAAACAACCAGCAAGCTACATTAAAGTGACAGAAATAAGCCAGGCGTTGGTGGCACACGCCTTTAATCCCAGTAATCGGGAGGCAGAGGCAGGCGGATCTCTGTGAGTTCGAGGCCAGCCTGGGCTACCAAATGAGCTCCAGGAAAAGCGCAAAGCTACACAGAGAAACCCTGTCTCGAAAAACCAAAATAAATAAATAAATAAATAAATAGAAATAAAGTGACAGAAATATGATCTCCCTTCCCGACACACACATACACACACACACACACACACACACCCCACAATATATCATAGTTTTTATTAGACCACCACTGTTGCTGCTAACAGCCAGCAAGGCCATACCCTAGCCGTTACGAGGCACTCCAAGTGCTTTACATGTATTAGTCGAAGTGGCCTTTGCCATTGTTTATGGGTATTTATATTGTCCCAATTGGCTGAATGGGGAAACAAAGGCACAGAGCACTCAAACAGCTTGACCACAGGCACTGACGGGGTTCTTAACCATCTTTCTCTAACACCCTGTCTGCAGCTCTCTTCTCCCATAATCTTACTCCAAACAACAAATGGAAGATAAGAAGACGTGTGACTTCCGAATCTAATTCCTGCCCAACTGGAGGTGCAGCAGGAGCAGAGTCCAGTCGAAGACAGGAAAGCGGCTTTCAAGGTGAGCTGTGGTGATAATCATGGAAAGCCATCGCCACAAAGAACTCTGGAGAACGTAAGGGGAATGTGGTGAGAAAAATCCCCGGGAGGCTAATGTGTGGTAACAGTCAGTTTGCACTGTGTTCCTGCTTTTGAGTTCTAGCTTTTCAGTGTAAGCCAGTGCACTTTGCAAGTAGAATCAACTTTCACTGGTAGACCCAAAGCATAGAAGAGCCCCTTGTCCAAGCAACTCTTCCCCCACTTTGGTGACATTCCTCATCCAAATAGTCAAAACCTAAGCACTGCACTGAGTACTTCCTGTGCTGAAATACTAACACAAGAGTGAAACTATATTTGTGAAACCAAACTACTCTTAGAACTAAACAACCAAACCCACACACCGCTTTTGAATTAGCATTTATTTTAACAAAAAAAAATCAAGGATTCAAAAGCGTTAACTTCATTCATCCAGTAATACTCAACCCGGATGAATTTAAAATTCCTACTGCTGATTTTAATGTGTCACTGAATTAGATTTCCTTTCCCCTTATTTTTTTCAGAGCTGAGGACCGAACCCAGGACCTTGTGCTTGCTAGGCAAGCGCTCTACCACTGAGCTAAATCCCCAACCCCTTCCTTTCCCTTTTTAATAAAAACTGACAAACATTCAAAGAGACAATCTACTTGAAAATGTTAATGTTGAAAGATAAAGGAAACATGAACATTTGCTGGGTGACTCCTGCCACCGTTCCTGATCCAGCCAGCGCTTGCTCACTGCTTAGTGCATCCCACAAAATGTGATGATGATGCTGTTAACTCACCATGGGCTTTTAAAAGGGGTGATGAGTGGGACCCCCCTACGTCCTTTGGCGTGCCTGTCACGTCGTATTTTTCGTACGTTATCAAAGGTTGCTGAGAGTGCCTAAAAATTCGGCCTGAGAGGTGGACACAGAATAGAAAGAAAACATCTTACAGTAATGAAAAATTATCGACTAGGAAGAGTTGACATCCGCATGTAGAAGCAACACAAAGATACATTCGAGGGCCAGTGACTTTCCTGAAAATCAAGGGAATAGTTTAACCAACAACAAGATGAATCGAAATCAGGACTGAGAATGGAAGGGTTAAAGTGAAAAGAACCAGTGTGTGCAATTAACAGGTTAAACAATGTCAAAATAGTGGCTGATGACAAGTCACTGGAAATACCCACTGTACTTCTCCAACACCGACAGATGTACTGTAAAGCTATCAGCCTTTAACCAAGCCTGTGTTCTAAAATCCCAGGATATGCTAACAGACACTGGGCCCAGGAAGACCATGCGTAGACAGCTAAGAAAAGCATTTTGGGGCTGGAGAGATGGCTCAGCCGTTAAAGGCTAGGCTCACAACCAAAAATATAAGAAAAGCATTTTGATGATACAGAATTTGCCGGACAGTCAGTTCCGACTGGGTTGAAGTAACAAATCAGAGTCTCGCATACCAGTGACATAAAGAAACTGAGGGAAGGGCTGAGAGTGGGCTTGGTGCTTAAGAGCGCTTGCTCTTGCAGAGACCTGGGAACCTGAGGCCCTCTTCTAACCTCTAAGGGTACCAGGTGCACACAAGAAAAACACCCAAACAGGCAAAATAACAAAAAAGAAATCTAAAACAACTTTTTTATAAAACTGAGAAAACATTATCCTTTTTTCTATTTTTTCCCTTTCTTTCATTCTTTTGGGTTTTGTTGTTTTGTTTTGCTTTTTGAGATCGGGTCTCATTACATAGACCAGGCTAGCCTCAAACTCATAGAGATCCACCTGCCCCTGCCCTGCCGCTGCCACTGCCTCCTTAGTGCTGGGATTAAAGGCGTGCACCACCATGTCTGGCCTTATTTGTGTCTTTTATTACTATTTGTTGTACATGAAGTCAAATCAGGAAAATATGGGATGATTCCAAGTGTGTGCATATATGTGTGTATGTGCTCACTCTACTCTACAATAATATAGCTTTTTAAACCCGGGCATCTGATCAATATACCTAGTAACTCTGCATTGGAGAAAAATCTATTTTCCCTTTCCCAGCAGGTATCAATTGCAAATAGCTTTGTGTTTAGAACTAGGACTCTTTGTCCACTTCCCCTTCTCCTTGACGGGATTTTGTTTGGTTTGAACCTGTGCAGGCCTGTGCACACTGTCACAGTCTCTGTGAGTTCATATGTCATCAGCCCTGTTGTGGCTGGAAGATGCTGTTTCTTTGAAGTCATCCACCTCCTCTGGCTCCTACAATCTCTCTGCCTCCTCTTCTGCACAACGAACCAAAAATATAGGCACAAGAATATTCACTGCAACATTTTTATATTGTTTAAAGAGAAAATGTAAACTAAATGTCCATCACTAGAATAGAATAAATTACAGAACATACAAACATATTTTTAGAAAAATATGTGAGTGCAAAATTAGTTAAGAAACTTAATAGATATATAAACTTTTGTTGAAAACAAATGCTAGCTATCAGGCACCAGACTATAACCAGACTATATCACAGTAATTTCAAAAGGTAGTGGGGGTGGGGAGGGGGGCAAATGTCTCAGCGGGTCATAGAACTTGCACACACACAAATAATAATAATTAACTAAATTAACTTTTAAAAATTTATGAAAGATACAGGTTATATTATCTGTATAACAAAATGAAAAAATAAAAAGAGGGAAAATCATCCAGCTAGATATTTATAACATTATTTTTTATTTTTTAATAATTTATTTAATTTTATTATTTTTTTTTATGTGCATTGGTGTGAGAGTGTCAGATCCCCTGGAACTGGAGTTATAGACAGTTGTGAGCTGCTATGTGGGTGCTGGGAATTGAGCCCTAGTCCTCTGGAAGAGCAGCCAGTGCTCTTAGCAGCTGAGCCATCTCTCCAGCCCCAACACTATTTTTTGAAGCTATTGGTTTAAACAGGAAATCAAAACTAAAATCACAAGTCTTCTTAGAGATGCTAACAATGAAGATACTTCAAAACACCTGGATGCAATCACAGTAAAGACAAAGGATTGAAGTGATGGTTTAACTTGTGGTTTAGTTAAAACAACAAAATGTAACCGTGCTGGTTAGTTTTTATCAACTTGATATAAACTGGAGTCACCTAGGAAGAAGAAATCTCAGTTGAGGAACTGCCACCATCTGATTGGCCTTTGGACACATCTGTGGGTCATTTTCTTGATTAATGCTTGATGTGGTAGGGCCCAGACCACTGTGGGTGGTGCCATCCCTAGGCAAGTAGTCCTGGGGTACATAAGTAGCTGAGCAAAGCAGAGGAAGCAAGCCAGTGTTCCCCCATGGTCTTTACTTCGGTTCCTGCCTCCAGCTCCCACCTGGGTTCCTGTTGATGATGGACAGTAACCTGCCAAACAGAACCCTTCATCCCCGCAAGGAGCTTTTGGTCAGAGCATCAGAGAAGCAAACTAAATCAGTAATCTAGAAAACCAGAAAGGCAATGTCAGTAGAATCAGTTAAGTGTTTGGTAATTCAGAGCACAGAAGTGTCACAGACAATGTTAGAAGTAAACAAGCTAGCAAAGCTGCTGATACAGAAGATACTGTTGACGAAAGTGGCGGCGCACGCTTTCAATTCCAGCCCTCGGTAGACAGATGGGTGGCTCTCTATGAGTTCAAGGCCAGACTGATCTACAGAAAGTGTCATAAAGGCCAGTCAGGGCTACATAGTGAGCTGTCTCAAAACAAAACAAAACAAACATTCAGATTCCTAAAGTATACTGGGATCCCAGGGCATCCATTTTACTCAGGAAATGACGCAGCAGAGCAAGCAGACACAAGCCCCTTCTAGTATGAATCACTGCCAGGGCTGGTACTCCATCTCCTGGAGAAGCTCATGTCCAAGGAGACCAGACCCAGATTGGATAGATTGTCCAGTATAGATTGGAGCTGGTATGTCTTGCAACAATCCAAAGGGCGCTGTTCCTAGGAAAGCGCAGCAAAGCCCAAAGACACAGGCGCCTTGTAACCTGGCTGACATTCTTTGTATGAAAGTTAAGCCAGAAACTTAACTCACAATCAAAGGGAACCCCTTCCATACCTCAAAATGAGCAATTGTAGTGGTATCTGCATGGGAGAGGGGAGAGGAAAAGAGAAAAAGGACGATGTGCAAAGTCGGATTTAACCCAAGTGCTTACCGTCGTGGGCAGCACCTTCTGCTAGGAAGATGTAGTAGCTTTCATTTAACACGAATCTGTTCCTAACCCCAGGCAGGGTGATATTTCTTCTAAATGAACACTGTAAGACGCCATCCGCCAGCCTCCAGGCCATATCCTTGAGGGTCCCCTACAAACAAAGGAGCTTCTCAACACTTTCCAAAGACTTGCTAAAAAAATAAGACACACTCAAAACCCTGCCCTGCTCCGTTTCCTTTCTCTAAGGTTGGAGGAGCATGTTTTCTCTGTAGTGTCCTTCCTTATCAAAGAACACCAAGATTTTTTTATTATTATTATTATTCCAGTTTGTCTTTATGCCACTCGGCAAACATTATGTTTTCACTCTGAGCCAGATCTTCACAGTTCCTCTACCCAGCCGGGCGGTGGTGGCGCACGCCTTTAATCCCAGCACTCGGGAGGCAGAGGCAGGCGGATCTCTGTGAGTTCGAGGCCAGCCTGGTCTCCAAAGCGAGTTCCAGGAAAGGCGCAAAACTACACAGAGAAACCCCGTCTCGGAAAAAAAAAAAAAAAAAAAAAAAAGAAACAGTTCCTCTACCCAGCTTAGAAAATCTAACTGATGTGCTAACCCCAACTGGCCATCTGCACACCAACAGAAAACCTGAGGAACACCCTGGAGGCCAGCATGCAACACATATCTAGACAGGAGTCTCAGGCTTCTGAGCAAGCCGACCTACCCCACAGGAAAGTTAGGCACAGTGGCAGTGGCATCACGAAGGGAAGCCACTGCTCAGTCACACTGCATTCACTGTGACAGTAAGGAAGGGCGTACTGCTCCTTCCTAGCACATTGGCTTGCCATCTGTCCTACAGAAAAGGTAATAGTTCACATTGGCACAGATGCCAACATGGGGCAAGCAAGGCAATCACCTGGGCATCGGTGTTAACATGTGTTCCTCCTTCCTACTAGCCAAGAAACACTTGTGTAACTAACAGAAGGTTGGCTGTCTATCTGTTCAATTGACTATTTTTGAGAGCGGGTGTAGTCTAGGCTAGCCTTGAACTCACTATGTAACCAACAGTGACCTTAAACTACCACCCCCCTCAGGATTTACTTATTTTCCTATATGCGTATGAGTGTTTGACCTGCATATATGTATGTATATGCTTGGTGCCCACAGATGCCAGAAGAGGACACTGGATCTGCTAGAACTAGGGTTCCAGAAGGTTGTGAACCACCACCTGAGTGCTGGGAACATAATCAGGGTCCCTTGCAAGAGCAACAAGTGCTCCTAACAGTTGAGCCATCTCTGCAGTCCCAATCTTGAACTTTTTCTTTTCCTCTTTCCTTCTTTTTCTTTTTTCTTTTTTTCTTCAGTTTTAGTTTTTCAAGATAGGATTTCTCTATATAACAGTTCTGGCTGTCCTGGAACTCACTCTGTAGACCAGGCTGGCCTCGAACTCACAGAGATTCACCTGCCTCCCGAGTGCTGAGATTAAAGGTATGGGCCTCCACAGGGGGCTCTGATCTTGAACTTCCGATCCTGGTGCTCCACTCACCTAGTGCCGGCATCACAGCCGTGCGCCTCCACACCCCGCTTATGCCGTGCTGGGGACTGATCCCCGGCACACCCTTCCCCAGGTCTCATCTTAAAATCCTGTCCTATAAGCTTTCTGATTATGTCAAGAAGCCATAAAATACCTTTCCATAAGATGTAACGAAAAGGAATTAAGCGATGTGAGCAATAATTGATCACTTCCTAGCAGAGAATTTTGTCCTGTGCTTTCTAAGTCCAGAATGTTTCTTGGAGATCATGCTGAGAAGAACGCTGCGGTCGGGCCCTTGCCCGGGTGAGGGGCTAACTACGGGGCTGGCTACACACACAGCCACATCAGTGGTAGACACGTAGCAGGAAGGTGGACCAATCACGTGCATTGCCAACATGTTCACACTCACCCTGGAGTCCATCACAGGATAACTTCGCCCTGTCAAATAGGAAGGCTGTATATACACTGTCTGGTCTTCACGAATGCACAAGTAAGCATCGTCGTCACCCTGGAAAACAAGCGCATTATTTTAAGGCACCCCTAATCAAGTAGCATTCGATACTTTTAAAACATACTTGACTCAGCAGTAAATGATCTATGTAGTCTAGAGAACCAGTTGTCTATTTGTGAGTTAAAAAAAACAATGTTTTAGCTACGTGTGGTGGTGCACACCTTTAACCCCAGCACTCAGGAGACAGAGGCAAGCAGATCTTTGTGAGCTTGAGGCCTGTTGGCACACCTACATAGTAAGACCCTGTTTCAAAAGTAAATAAATATCTGGGAGTGGGGGCACAAACCTTTAATCCCAGCCCTGGGGAGGCCGATCTCTGAGATCTAAGCCAGCCTACTTTACGTGTCAAGTTCCAGGCCAGTCAGGGCTACACAGTGCCTCAAAGATTAATTAAGAATAAAAGGGTGGGGCTGGAGAGATGGCTCAGAGGTTAAGAACACTGGCTGTTCTTCCAGAGGTCCTGAGTTCAATTCCCAGCAACCACATGATGGTTCACAGCCATCAATAATGAGATCTGGTGCCCTCTCCTGGTGAGCAGGCATACATGTAGGCAGAATGTTGTATACATAATAAATAAATAAATCTCTTTTGAAAAAAAGAATAAAAGGGCACTAAAATCCCTAAAGTAACAGATCAAAATGGACATGTTGGAGGTAGTATACAACAGTAGAGCACTTACCCAGCATGTAAAGGGCCGGAATTGCTCTCTTTAAAAGACATATAACATGCTTTCCTATTCCTATACCCACAAATGGATGCCACTGTTAGCACTTCCGTGCATACGGATTCCAACATTGGCATCTGTCTGTTTCTTCCTTCTCAGAGGAGAAAATAAGTTCAGTTACCTGCGTATCACTTAACTGTGAGCACTGTATGAGAGACTGACTTTCAAATAAATACACATGTCACACACATTCGTGACTGTGAATATGCAGCATTATATAATATTGCTGCATATTGTACATATTCACTGGATTTAATGTGGCATAACTGAGATAAAAATACCAGAGTTGAGGGAGGGACTTCCTGTCAGTACAATTCTTCCTGATCCTTTAGTCTCCAATATTCCTTAACTCTGAAAGTTACGTTATTCCTCTTTCGATTGGCTCTGAGAAGTCAGGCTGTGACTTCAGGGTACGTTGAAGCAATGGTACAAATGTCAGTCTGAAGTCACTGTCCGTATCCTACTAAGCTAATGGGCCCCTTTAGCTACTGACTTCTTTTGTATTCTTTATTGTTATTACATATGTGTTGAATGCACAATGTGCTCCATCTGTATAATGTACATATATCTTTTATGTTTTCAGGGCTGACCATGGGATACTGGATAACCAAGTGGTTTCCTCTACCCTGGGGAGGACTGTTTCCCTCACTCTCAGCTTTCCATAGTTGCCTGTAATTCTTTTTCCAGGGCTGAGGCCTAGCGAGCTTTCCCCCTTCCACGCCAGCATGTCTATTAGCGTTGTCCTTGTTCAGGTTATATGCAGGCAGCCGTGTAGGTGAGACTTTGTGGGTATAGCTTAGAAAATTTCTAAGACACAAAATCTCCCAGCAAACTCCCTGGTCCTCTGGCTCTGAGGACCCTTCCATGCCCTCTTCTGCACTGATCTCTGAGCCTTAGGGGCAGGAGTTGGTTGCAGATGCCCTAATTGGACTGGTATGTAACAACAAACAAAAAGAGGCCATAAATTTGAAGAAGAACAGGGGATGGGAAGTTACACGGGAAGGTTTGGAGGGAGGAAAGGAAAGGGGGAAGTGGAAATGATATAATTATAAAAATAAAAATATAATTTGTTTAAAGAAATTGGAGGGAAGCAGTGAGATGACTCAGTGGGTAAAGTGCCTGATACCAAGCCTGGTGACCTGAATGTCGTCCCTAAAGCCAACATGGTAACAACAACAACAACAACAACAACAAACACAGTACCCACATAAAAAGCCAGGCACGGCAATATGGCGATGTACACCTGCAATCCCAGAGCTGTGGAGGATGAATTAGTGAGAGCATCAGATTTAGTGAGACCTTGTCTTAAAACAAAAGGTAGAGAGCGATTGAGGAAGACACCTAACTTCAACCTCAGGCCTCCAAATGCACCTGCAAGTAAGTGTGCATACAAAAAAATAATAATAATAATAATAGAGTCCAAGTAGTTGACTTAGAAGCAAACGGACTAGGATTCCTGCTACTCCAGTACTAACTAGAACAGAGAGCCACCCTGACTATCAGAGAAGACAGGACAGGTGAGAACGGGAGCAGAGAACGCAGTCTTCGCCTCCCAAATGAAGGGACGAGAAGACGCCACTCTTTGGAGTCACAGAAGCACACACTACCGGAAATACAGAGGGGAGATTACAGACAGGAAGGCCAGGGAGAGATACAAGCCACACCGGAGACGGCGACAATACGGTGAAGAGAGTTAAAGCACAGTGCAGGAGATGGGGTCAAAGGTCCGTGGGAAGGCTGGTAAGACAGCTCCGTAGGAAAAGGCACTCACTGCCAACCCTGATGACCTAAGTTTGACCTCCAGAACCTACATGTTGGAAGGACAGTGTGGGATAAATTCCCACCCACTGTCCTCTGACCCCCACATCTGTGCCCGCACAGGGACACATACACAAAGTAAGAAAGTGTAAAAAATAATAAAGTTTTTAAAAAGTACACTGGAGGGCGGATGTGGGTCGCTCAGCAGTACTGAGTACTTGCCTATCCTGAAAACTCCCCTCAAAATCAATCCACAGAAAGATACAGTATCTGCCAACATATTAACATTCAAACCTTAACTTCTACAAATTATGGCTGCTAAAAAGAAACAGGTTTTTTGAGGAATGATGAAGTATGAGTGGAAAATATCTTTTGACACCAGAGAAATCTAAAACATGCTAAAAATGGATAGAGATGCCCAGAGAGGTCAGAAGGCAAGCTGAAGAGGCTTCCTCAATAAACTGCAACACAATGAGCAAGAAGAAGCCATTAGTCTAGGAGCTGAAAGATGGCTCAGCAGGTAAGCAGAGCAAGCCTGGCGATCCGAGTTCAATTCCCAGAGCCCACAGAAAGGTGGAAGGAGAAAGCTGACTCCAAAACGTTGTCCTCTGACCTCCACATGCGTGCTACACACACACACACACACACACACACACACACACACACACACACAGTGAATAAAATCCAATCCATCAATCCATAGAGTGAGTCTCTAAAGGAAGGAGTGCAGAGGAGAAAGCTCTTCTTTTCAGAGGACTCTCAACTGGTAACTCGGAAGTCACCACTCTGCAAAGACAGATGTGACAACTTGCTTTAGAGCCATCCCATGCTGAAGTCATTTGGCCATGGGTTACCGAAGAACACAAAGTTCACAAAGAGTTAAAACATCACCCTGTGTATTATTTACTAAATACAAAGACCTGTGTTTTTCACCTGCCCAATGGAGAAATCTAGCAGATAACAGACAGAACGATGTACACCTTGATTTGACGTGCTGACTCATTGTTAGTGAGTCATTATTAGTACTTTGTCAAAAATCCTACACTTACTTTGGTGTGTGTGTGTGTGTGTGTGTGTGTGTGTGTGTGTGTGCGCGTGTGCGCGCGTGCCCAAGGGGAAGTCAGTGGACAGCATGTAAGAGTCATTTGTCTCCGGCTATTATGAACTCAGGTAACCAAACTTGGCAGCAAGCACCTTTACCCACTGAATCATATCACCAGCCCATTGTGCCAAAACTCTTATATTTTTGGTTGTGAGCCTAGCCTTTAATGGCTGAGCCATCTCTCCAGCCCTGTGACAAAAATCTTAATGCTGTGGGATGTCTTTCTGTATGCTGTGAATATGTGTTGCTATGATTGGTTAATAAATAAAGCTGTTTTGGCCTATGGCAAAGGCAGTTTATAGGCAGGCAGGAAATCCAAGACAGAGACAAGAAAGGAGAGGCAGAGGAGAGAGACACCAGCCGCTGCCAGAAGAAGCAAGATGTGAAAGAACTGGTAAAGCCAGGGAACACATGGCAAAACATAGATTAATAGAAATGGGTTAATTTAAGATATAAGAGCTAGCTAGCAAGAGGCCTGCCATAGACCATACAGTTTATAAATAATATTAAGCCTCTGAGTGATTATTTTATAAGTGGCTATGGGACCTCGGGCCAGGTGGGACTGGAGAAAACCTTCTGGCTACATCTTAATATGAATCTACCATGTAAATGGCAGAACACTAAAGGCAGGCAGTGGTGGCACACACCTTTAATCCCAACACTCAACACTCGAGAGGCAGAAGCAGGCCGATCTCTGTGAGTTTGAGGCCAGTCTGATCTACAAAGCGAGTTCCTAGGACAGATCCAGGGCTGTTACACAGAGAAACCCTGTTTAAAAAAAAAAAAAATAGCAGAATTCTCCACAAAGCTACTGGCCTGAAAAAAGAAAGAAAAAAAATCAAGAAAAAAAGTAGAATAACTGCTAAAGTAAAGAAGATCAAGACACATAAATGCATTGAAAGATAATTGCTCACTCTTGGATAAGAAATTTCTTTAAAAAAAAAAAAAACAGGTACAAGGGAACATTATTGGGATGACTGGGAAAATGGAATATAAACTATGTAGTGCACAAAATGATAGTCTCATTATCAAATTTTCTCAATGTGATAAAATTGTGGTAATTGCAAGAGAACATTCTTGTTCTTAGGAGAGATGTGCCAAAATCTTTGAGATGAAATGCTGTCATAGCTACTTCCTCTCGAAGAGTTTAAGAGGGAAAACTGTATTTATATACACCACATGAGTCAACTGAGACAGAGTAATGGACCTGAACATAGAAGAAGAAAGGTGAAAGGGCAAATCTAGGTGAATGATTAATGGCATTCACTGGACGATTCTTTCGGCATTTCTGCCTTAAAGTTTATAAACGGGACAGTGAGGCTGGAAATGTAGCTCTGTGTAATGTGCACTGAGGCCCCGAGTTCGATTCCCAATGCGCACAAGAGAAACAACATGGAGAGAGAAGCTTGAGACAGGAGGAAGAAGGAATTATGAATGGAAGGGAATCCAAGCCACGATCAAAACCAAAATTCTTCCAAAAACCAGGGAAGATGATGATAGTCATAAAAAAGATGTCCTATGATTTACCTCACACTGTACCTGACAAGGAGCCATTACACAATAATGCTAAGTGACTTAATACAATTGTTGGTCACCAAGAATAAGGAAAACAAGGAGAGAAAATGATCATAAATTCAGTGTTACAGTGTTGATCTGTGTTGTCCAAAAACAATCATTGGCATGAGACCAGCCAACAATGAAATCTACAATCCAGAGCCCAAGTAAGGTCAGAGCTGGGAATAACCTAGAGTTTGGTCACTGAAAGATTATGTATGCAGCACATATAATACAGCAAGATACATATTCTGTCTTCATCCCCAGCTCCTGGTATAGAACTCCTATAACCTCTGGACTCTCTAAAAGTTTTCTTTTGAGGGGAAGGGGTGTTAATGAGTTGACTGATGACTGGCATCCCCTGATACCCACATGATTAAAAGATTAAGACCCTAATCTCACCCCTAATATACCAAGAGAGTAGAAGGTGTTGAAGGTTAAGGTCATCAATGGTCAAAGACTCAATGGATCATGCCTATGTGATGAAGTATGTACAAACCCCAGAAGGACAGGGTTTGGAGAACTTCCAAATAGCGGAACTTGAGGTTCCTGAAAGGAGCTGGAGAGATGGCTCAGCAGTTAAGAGCACTGGCTGCTCTTCTGAGAGACCTGGGTTTGAAAGATGGTGTGCCCAGAGAGGCCACAGAAGTTCCTGCCACTTTCCACACACACACCTTGCCATGTGCACCTCTCTTTTGGTATCCTTTGACATATCGTTTATAATAAATAGAAAAGAGTGCTTCCCTGAATTTGTTGAATAGCCCAGCCCCAGGACGGGGTGTTGGGAATACTGGTTTGTCATCCCTAGAGTCAAAAGCACAGGTAAGAACAGTAGGGGGCTGGGCAGTCCTGGGGACTGAGTCCTCAACCCAGGGGGTCTGACACTATGTCCAGGGTGAATGCCTGCTGCAAAATCACACTGCTTGGTGTGTGGTAAGATACTCCACACTTAGGAGGATCACAGAAGCAACTTGTGTTGTGAGTATATAGTTGGAGAAATTGACTGTGTTCTACTTAAGAGGGAAATGGGGAGAGAAGCTAGTAATGTGTTTTCTTGTTGAACTTTATATAATGAAAATCACAGAGAAGACCAAAATGCAAAAATAAGCAAGCCAGTATTAGCAAAAATTTGGAAAATTATACTTTTCAATTTCAGTGATGAAAGCAATTGCTGTCAATTTATGAGACTTTTTTTTTAGGTAGACTTTAGGTTGTTATCCAGTCAGCATTTAAAATCAAACATCTTCAGTATTTCAACTTATATGATATAGTCAAAAATAATGGAACCCTGAATGTAGTGTCACATGCCTTTCATCCCAGTAATCAAGAGGCAGTGGCAGGCAGATCTATGGGAGTTTGAAGCCAGCCCGGTCTATAGCGTTCCTGGCTAGCCAAGGCTACATAGTGAGACCCTGTCTCAAACAAATGTTCATAAAAATACACTAAAGTTTTGAAAATAACAACCTTAAATAGCTATAACCACTTTTAAAGTATATTCTGAGGACGATCCATTTCCACCAATTTAGGCAACCAGGTGTACAACTGATTTTAATCATTAAGCAGGCTTCTCTCTGTAAACCAACTGCACCTGCATAATTAAGTCTTTTTATAAACACTTTTGATGAGCACTATAAGAGAAATAGGTAAGATTTCTAAGTGAGATAAAAATATCTCAAATTAGAGATAAATGCTTTTGTGCCATCTTGCCTACAATTTACAAGAACGAACCTGCCTGTGGGAAGTCCGCCATCACACTCAACAACAAAATCCGTCCCTCTTTCCCATTCACTGTGGCCAGTAGGAGGAAAGGTGCTATTACATTATAGCATGAATTTGAGCTATGCAGTTATAGAAATTAGTTGTTTTTACTTTTCAATGACAAATAACTATGATGTAATATGTCATGTATAATAATGCATAACTGGCATACGTAAATGACTACAGTCTCCCAGCGATCCACCTCAAGGAAATTATGTGTTTATCCAACAAGGCCTTTTAATCCTATCTGGAGTCCTCTTCAGAATTTGCTTCACAACCCATTCCATCCCGTTCGAATAACAAGCATTACCATGGCCTTTTCTTATTGCTTTAGAGTCACATTTGACTCTGATCCCAACCTCATTATTCATCTCAGGCACCAAATTTGATTCATGTTTGCTAGTACTGAGAACACCCAAAAGAATAAGCTGCAGCTCTGATGGTAATTACAGAGAGAAAGCAGGGGAAATATTTTGCACAATTGCAGCATTATGTTCCATAAAAATGTATAAAGCTTCCCATAAAAGTAACTCTGAAGAGAAAAGGTTGAAATTTTCTTCTTTTTGAAAGTGCATGAGGTAACGCGTTGCCTTCTCACTATGGTTCTGTGTTTGGGGATAGGGCTTCACATCCCCATGCTGCTGGTCCATGACCTCGAACTCCTGATTCTCCTGCCTTAATCTCCTGAACACTGGGATTAAGGCCTGTGTCAACAACTTGGGTGGCATGCATTTTAGAATAAATCTTGGTTCTTCTTTCACAGCCATGCCAGAGTTCTGTTTTCCTTGGTTTTGTTTTGTTATTTTGAACTATGGTTCCCTCAAAAGGATGTCGAGTTTAGACCCTGACATGAAGAAAAGTCTCCAAAGACTGCCTTTCCTAATGAGGGAGTCACATTGGTGGCCATCCACTCTGCTCACTGCCAATCCTCCATGAAGAGGACTTATGAGAAGAGTCCTCTTTCCTCTCCCTAGGGAAACTAGACACTTCTGCAGCATCCTGCTTTTGCCCAGCAGCACAAGGCTGCCACCTACAGAATCCCTAAATCCATCCAGCAGCCCCCCTCCCAGAAGAGAAAGAATCAGGAAAAATACGCTGCCTTCCACACATCAGACAAAGGAGCAGCCAGAAAACATGGCCTGCACACACACTGCACTCATTGGTGGGAAACTTCCTGACTTTAAGACAGGGACACCACCAGTAGGGGGCGCTGACTTCAGTTCTGGTGCCTGAGTGAACAACAGTCTGAAGGGCATGACAAACGGACATTTTTTTTTTCTTTTTTTTTTTTGGTTTTTCGAGACAGGGTTTCTGTGTGTAGCTTTGCGCCTTTCCTGGAACTCACTTGGTAGCCCAGGCTGGCCTTGAACTCAGAGATCCGCCTGACTCTGCCTCCCGAGTGCTGGGATTAAAGGCGTGCGCCACCACCGCCCAGCGACAAACGGACTCTTTATGCAGACATTTCTTTTGCCTGTGATTCCTGCTTTTACACAAAGAGACAAGAACATAGGATGGCAAATGGTCTTCCCAACTGACCTGCTCTTAGAAATTACTGCCCAACTATCGAGATCATGGAGCGGCCACTGAGATTCAGATCAGTTCTTAGTATTTCCTTTCCTATTCTACCCTCAGATCTGGAAGACACAACTGATGTACGGCTGGTGTTAGTCTCTTGCTGTCGTCCCAAATGCAAGCAACAGATACAAACCATCCACCGGTCACGAGAAAATGCAAAGGACAGGTAGCCTTCACTGGGACCACTCATTTCAACCACCACCGACTGGTCATCTCTGGTGAAGGACAAGAAGACGCAGGCAGGTTCGTTCTCTGGATCACAGTTGGAAGGACTCCTGACACAGAACTTCGTGTTCCCACACTCAGAGGCACTGAACTAGAAAAATGACAAGAAGGAGAAGGTCCTAATTATGAAAAGAGCAGTTCACCGCCAAGGACTGGACAGCCATTACCTGCAAGTATGGACTGCAACAAGAAAACCTTCAAAAAAGGGAACAGAAGACACATCACAAATTAGAAATGATCAGAGCATTCTTCAGCTTCCGTGGATTTCTAAATGTAGTTAGTTTTAACTACAATTTGGAAAACTACACTAGTCAGCCTGTAGTGGACAAGCCTGACACAACAGTGCTTATGTTCATTTAATATATAAAATACTTCACACCGCCGGGCGTTGGTGGCGCACGACTTTAATCCCAGCACTCGGGAGGCAGAGGCAGGCGGATCTCTGTGAGTTCGAGGCCAGCCTGGGCTACCAAGTGAGTTCCAGGAAAAAGGCGCAAAGCTACACATAGAAACCCTGTCTCGAAAAACCAAAAAAAAAAAAAAAAAAAAATACTTCACACCATCCAAGACCAGGAGGAGCAAGGTTCCCTGCAAATTTGAGACATTTCTTAGGAAAAAGTCTACACTGGCAATCTTGTCTAAGCAGGTACCTTCTAATTTTCAAATTTATATATATATGTGTGTGTGTGTGTGTGTGTGTATGTGTGTCTAAATATATATGTATATATATATATACATATATATGTGTGTGTGTGTGTGTGTGTGTGTGTGTGTGTGTAAATGTATTGTAGGGGTTCAAGGAAGCCAGAAGAGGGCATCAGATCTTCTGCAACTGGAGTTACAGGCAGCTGTGATCCGCCTGATGTGGGATTTGGAACTAAACTCCTCTAGAAGAGCAACAAGTGCTCTTGGCTGCCAAGCCACCTCTCCAATCCCTTATTTAGGGAAAGAAGAGATACCAATACAGACAAAAAGCAAAGAGAGCAGGACCTAGAGCAGTGTTTCTCAGCCTGTGGGTCGCGACCCCAAAGCCCGTGGGAAATTACAGATAGTTACATGACAATTCATAACAGTAGAAAATTACAAAATAGCAACAAAAATAATGTTATGGTTTGGGGGGGGGGTCACCACAACGTGAGGAACCGTATTAGAGGATTACAGTATTAGGAAGGTTGAGAATCACTGCCCTAGACTTCACCTCATACCTGTGTGGCACAAGGCACAGGGAAAAGCATGTATTCATTATTTTGATGGCTATTCTTGGCCATAAAGAGCTGCACATGATTGTTTCTCACCCTTCAAGCTGACACAGGAATCATTTCCCCCAAAGACCCACAGAAGGCAGGCAAGTCAACACCTAGGCACAAGCGTGTTCTTGTAACTATGGCGACACATTCCGTGTGTGCTCTTCTAGAAGCAGTCTAATTCACCCAAATGTCCTCCAGCGAAAACTTTCCTGGTGTTTCTAGTATGATTACCCTTTCCAAATTTTTTTTCAGTCATCCTTCTTTTGAATCAGACAGCCTAAATGGACACGATTTGCCAGCAATTTTTCTTTTCTGTGACTCAGCACACTGAACTGTCTGGTACTGTTCAGGGATGTGGGGGACATAGAGAGCAGAACCTCATGGGGCCTCAAACTTCCTATGTCGTTTGTTTCATTTGTTTGTTTGGTGAGGGCAAGGGAGTTGAAATAGTCTTACTATATGGTTCAGACTGACCTAGAACTCACCATGTAATCCGGCCTGGCCTCAAATTTTCAACGATCCTCCTACTTCTGCCTCCTGACAGCTGGGATTCTGGGCAGTTGCCGTCATACCCCAGAGTCCTCCAACACTATAATTTTTTTTTCCAACACTATAATTTTAATAAGATAAAGTCTATATTATACTACCACTTCAAGACTCTCCTCCAAATCTTGTCTAAATGTAACTGAAACTTCCTCTTTGTTTAATATTCTGCAGGAAAGAATGGAAAAAAGGAAGGAGACATGAAGAGAGGGGGAAGTTTTCTTGGCTTCCTTTTCAAGTGAACACATACTCCCTGTTAGCAAAACTAACTGTGAGTGTTGCAGCTACGCTTTGAAAGGAGAAACTTTTATGTCCTTTACTCAAACCTGTAAATCAATGAAGACTTCCTTCAGACTTCTACAGAGACCCCCAAAACTCCCTCCCACAGCGCAGTCCAGCTAATGCCACCCAGAGGATCAGCTGCCAGGCAAGCTCCTCTCAGTTGCATTGGGTGAGGGAACAGAAACGTTACTCACTGGCTTGGTTAAGTGGGAGACAGAAGGTGATGTTGTCAACGGTTGGGCTGTGGCTTCAGGCGTCGTAAAGGGAGGAGCATTTGGTTGTGAAATGACGTGACTGGGAATCTTCACCCAGTAGATCTTATACTTCTCAACAACTGTGGCTCTGAAATAGAGTACCAATGGGATTAGACAAAACCCCAGCAGTGGTCCATCGTTAATCCCAGCACTCACTTGGGAGGCAGAGCCAGGCAGATCTCTGTGAGTTCGAGGCCAGCCTGGTCTACAGAGCGAGATCCAGAACAGGCACCAAAACTACACAGAGAAACCCTGTCTTGAAAAACCAAAAACCAAAAACAAAAAAAAACAAAAACAAAAACAAAAACTTTAAGTGAAGAATGTGTGAGGAGAGGTGGATGAAGAACACGCATGTGAGGGGCACAGCTCTTATGAGTGTCCTCCACCCATTACTAGACGAACTTTATTGCTCTCTCTCCCTGCCTCCCTTTTTTCTTATTGGTTGTATGTTCTTTTATTAACAACAGCCACAAATGCTGGGTTGTACAACTCAACTACATAGGCTTCCGCTCCCTGACAAGAGCACACTCCTAGTCAGTTCACCGTGCACGCGTCACACTCCTCCAAAGGGCGTGTGTAAGAGGCAGTCACCGACCGAAGCTCCATAGAGACCGCCTAAAGCTAAGTGTCACTGAGGTCCACCTTAGCAACTTACACACAGGTGCAAAGCAGTGCTCCGCTGTGCTGGGGGCCTGTGAACAAAGTTAAGCAGAAAAGAAACACGTCCAGAGAAGACTCTCTCCTACAAGATAGACATACGTCTGGAACACTGCTCAGGAATCATTACCCGGCTTTACGGCATTCCATTCTGCCTTGTGCTGCTGAATAGGAAAAGGACCCTCTCGTAATTCTGGTTTCACAATTCCAAGAGGCATGCAGCAGATTTGTTTCCTGATAAGCTATCTATAAGTTGTAGCGCTGCCAAAGAAGTCACCCTACTTTCAGCCCTGTCTTATTTGTACTCTCATACTAAAACTGGAAGTATTATTCTACATACACACCACATGCTCAAGTACTAATTGATGGCTCTTGTGAGTCCTAAAGTAGTGTAATATAAATACTTCACTCACTCAACAATGTCTAGTAAATGCCCCTTAAGTACCAAGTCCTGCCGGGCTTGGTGCTGCATGCCTGTAATCCAAGCACATGGGAGGAAACAGCAGGAAGAGGCCTTAAAAAAAAAAAAAAAAAAAAAGACAGTGTCAAAGTCCTGAGCTATGTGCTAAAAGTTTGCTGTTGTAGGAAAGGGAGAAAAAAAAAAAGCCAGGTCTATTTGGAAGTCAGAAGCAGGAGGATTGCTACAAGTTCAAGGCCAGCCTCATCTACATAGGGAATTCCTGGTCATCCGATGCTGCATAGTGTAGTGGGTAGCCATTCCAACCTTGATCTGGAAGTTCCAACCCCCATTGAGGCTTTGGTAACTGTCACACCTACAAGGCGGGGCCCAGAGAGGACCCTGAAGACCCGAGATCCGGATGTGTGCTCTCTCTTAGTTCCCGGACCCTGGACACTGGAGGTTGACTGAGCAGAGTTCTCCAGAGAACACCGCCGGACTGCGTTGTGTCTTTCCCAGACCCTGCAACCTACCTATCCCTTCATTTGTAAGTTACGCCACTAAATAAACCTCCCTTTTAACTACGTGGAGTGGCCTTAATAATTTCACCAATAGCATAGCAAGACGCTGTCTCAAACAACAGCAAAGGAAAGAAGCAAGATAACCTTCCATCAGTACACTGTAACTGCTAAAGCTCTCCTACACAGGTGAGTAGCCAATGACAAATTGGTACACGTCGCGATGGTCTCCATCTCAATGGCAGTGGATACAGAGGTGTGCACTCTCATACTCACAGAAATCGTATGTGATTTGGGGCACTGCTTGGAGCGTTCCAGTATACTTTAATTTCTGTCTTCTTGGATGAACTCGTATGACTCACAGCGAAACCCTGAGATAAAGTGGAAAGGAACAACCAACCCATCATTGGACAGCTCAACACGGTCAGAATGCAATCATTTGCAAAATAATGATCACTCTATGTTAGGAGCATTTGGGTGAAGACTGTTCTACATAGAGCAAGGTCAGGTCCTCAGTAAATTCATACCCATTGGTTGACAATGTATTTATTATCAGTCATATCTATCAATTCTGTGATAAAGTAGAGTTATCAAAAACTTTTTTTTTTTTTGGTTTTTCGAGACAGGGTTTCTCTGTGTAGCTTTGCGCCTTTCCTGGAACTCACTTGGTAGCCCAGGCTGGCCTCGAACTCACAGAGATCCGCCTGCCTCTGCCTCCCGAGTGCTGGGATTAGAAGGAAGCCATGAATATTGGGTGTGTTAATATTATTTGAAGGTTGTTCTTTGCCTTATTTTACACTTTAAATTTGTATTCTTCCCATTAATAGACGTGAATAAAATGCAGAAGATTCCTTAAAAAAAAAAAGAACAAAAAACAAAAACACCAATTTCACACCTCCACACATGTATCTATCCTATTTTAGCAATTCCTACTTTTGAACAGTCCTGTTCCCACTTTTTTTTTTTTTTTTTGTCGGAGCTGAGGACCGAACCCAGGGTCTTGCACTTACTAGGCAAGTGCTCTACCACTGAGCTAAATCCCCAACCCCTCTGTTCCCACTTTCTTTCACTTGGCAAACTCCTACACATTCTTCAAAGCCTAACTTAAAACTCACATGCTCCGATTTGTGACTTCCTCTGCTACAATTCCCTGACTCTGTACACACTCCAACCTAAGTTTTCATACTCTTCTACTGCTGTGTCTGTCCTAAGTGGTATGCCACACCCTTGTGCCAGCTGCCCTGTGGCCAAACTCTGCGTAAGAGTTTGAGGTCTTCAAGGAAAAGGAGTAAGTTGTGTTTGTTACCATATCCCTGACAAAGCAAAGCTCCTGACACAGTGTTTATTGACTGAGTGAGTGACTGAATGAACATCAAACTTTACACCCCTGTCCCCTACTAAAACTGTCTCTTCAATGCTGAAATCATTTAAAAATCAGTACACTGGGGCCAGTAAGATGGCTCGGCAGATAAAGGCACCTGGGATCCAATGGCTCAAGTCTGACACTTGAGTTTGATTAGCTGAGCACATGTAAAGATGGAAGGAGGGAACCGACTCCTCTAGGTTGTCTTCTGACCTCCACACATGTACGATGGCATGCCCCCTGCTGTTCCTCCTACACACACACACACACACACACACACACACACACACACAATTGTCTTTAAATTTTTGTTTGTTTGTTTGTTTGAGATGACAGGGTTTCCCTGTATAGCCCTGGCTGTCTTGGGACTAGCTCTGTAGACCAGGCTGGCCTCAAACTCATAGATCCTCCTGCCCCTGTCTCCCGAGTGCTGGGATTCAAGGCATGTAATTGTCCTACATTGTAGTCAATATTTGCCAATGTAATAAAACCACCACCAAGTATAAACGCATCAAGTTATTACCCTCACATTCCTAGACGCTGCTAGGTAAATCAGTGGTCAGGTTTGATGACTGTAAATCTGTCCAAATGCCTGCTACACATGGTGATGCCATCATTGAGCTAGTCACCACCCTTGAGTTAAAAACAGCCCAAAGGGCCGGGCGGTGGTGGCGCACGCCTTTAATCCCAGCACTCGGGAGGCAGAGCCAGGTGGATCTCTGTGAGTTCGAGGCCAGCCTGGTCTCCAAAGCGAGTTCCAGGAAAGGCGCAAAGCTACAGAGAGAAACCCTGTCTCGGGAAAAAAAAAAAAAAAACAGCCCAAAGGAACCAATAGAAACCAACTTCAAACCACACACAAACCTGTACATCTTCACAAGTCAGAAGCTGCGACACTTCACTGTCAATCAGCGTGAAGGAGCCAAGAGGAGGACCACTCAAATCCTCGGCATCACGAGCTTCTAAGAGAAAGCCTCTAAATGGCGGCCCCGATACAGTAACTGAGCAACAGATAAAAAGAGAGGGTAAGATAAAAGATTCAGTAATATGCTGGGAAAAATTGTTTAGAAGAAGCTCATTTAGTTAGAATTGGGTGTATCTCTGCAAAACACACAGGATGGAAATCATCCTGCAGAAGAATGTCTAAATTATGTCCCATAGAGCACAAATGCCATGTTTTGGGAGGCTTGTTTTTTTTTGTTTTTTTTTTGGGGGGGGGTAGGCTGGTTGTTTGGTTGTTTATTCTGTAGAACTAGGTATTGAACCCAGGACCTTGCACATGCTAGGCAACCACTCCATCATAGAAATACATCCTCAATCCTCATTTAGTTTTTATTTGGAAACAGAGTTTCAGTAAGTAACCCAGGCTAGCCTTGAATTCATTCTGTAGCACAGGCTGGCCTTGAACTTGCAATCATCTTGTCTCAGCCTACTGAGTGTCTAGGATTATAGACCAGTGCCTTTAGGCCTAGCATCATGAGATATTAATAGCAGTTCCACAAGAGGGTAAAGCATGGATGATGACTAGGTAATAGTCTATAGGAAAAATTAATTTAGAAAATTCTAGGTGAAAACATGTTTTTTATTACAAATCTGACT
Source organism: Peromyscus nudipes (assembly GCA_902168325.1). Lineage (NCBI taxonomy): Eukaryota > Metazoa > Chordata > Mammalia > Rodentia > Cricetidae > Peromyscus > Peromyscus nudipes. The sequence goes on from CABHPH010159601.1 coordinate 74,070, forward strand.
ATCATTAGTACTCTATTGAGCAGAGTAAAATTCTAAGAGATATCTAAAGCACACAGGATATTCTACATTTATTTTTTCATGCACTGAGGAGGCAGGGGTAGGTGGATCTGTGAGGTCAAAGCAAGTTCCAGGACAGCCGGGGCAGTTACAAGGAAAAACCCTGTCTCAAAAACAAAAAACAAAAAACAAAAAAAATAAAAAATAAAAAACTCCTATTAACATTATGTATTTCTATAATTGCAAAATACAGGAATTTCATATGCTATGACAGACAAACTTTTTGTTTTGTTTTTCTGAGACAGAGTCTTGCTATATAGTCCAACTGCCTCAAACCCTGATTCTTCCTCAGCCTCCAGAGTGCCGGATTAAGGCACGTACCACCACACCTGGCTATAGATAAACATTAACACTCAGCCTACATTTTGCCAAAGGAATCAGGGACCCATAAGAGATTGAACTACTTTTTAAAGTGGGGAGAAGTAAAACAATATAAAATAATTTTTTCTGTACACAATGAATGCAGTGTTAATATAATAAAACATATTCCTTGGTATCCTAAAAAAACCACTTTTTTAGACCTTGTTCTAAACAAGGAATAGCTACCACTTACATAATAAGACATCCATAGTAAACAAAAAATGGAAGTAGATGATGCCATGATAACTCAAGTGAATAGGTTAAAACGAAATGGTTTCATTCCAGTCATAGTAAAATCTCGACAAGTAGAGAAAGAGTCGATTTCAAAATGAGAATCGTTATACCCAGCACTAGTACCTTGAATCTGGTCTCCAGGTTTGAACTTCATCTGACTCACTGTGACTTGGTGAACAGGCTCAGACTGTGGGCTGTGGCCATGTTGGGGGGTCATCCCCCCGCAGGACATTGTGACTTTTCCGTTGGGGTAACTAGCCACGGAACAAATGAGCAACGCAAACATGAGGGCACTCACGGGAAACTCGGGGGCCGCCATCTCCAAATGAAGAACACGTCACCTGCGGATATAATTAAGTTACAACATGACAGCTCTTAGAACACCGGGCAGGAGCCAGGCAGTGGTAGCACACGCCTTTAATCCCAGCACTCAGGAGGCAGAGGCAGGTGGATCTCTGTGAGTTCGAGGCCAGCCTATAATAAAAAGAGTGTGGAATGTGATTGAAATCTCAGTTTTATCAAATGCCAACCATGAGACTTCGAAAGATTCCATTTCCCTATCTGAAAAATAAATTCCTGGGGTGACTTCTCCCAACTTCCTATTGAAGTAGCTATAATGGCAGGTAATTGTAATATAGAAAACAAAGTCCAGAAACTCCTGGGAATCCCAGACCTTTCTGAATGAAGAAATGACTGTCAGCTGAATGCCACACAAACCTCATCGTGGCTTCTTCCTCCCAGCTGTGTGTTAGAAAGCCAGCTACTCTGTACCAATCCCATCATCTTCTAGACCAGATCCACAGTACTCCACCGGGCAGGGTCATGTTACATGTCACCGTGTGAGGTTAACGCTGTGCACAGGCTGCAGACGGAAAAGCTCAGAAGCAACTCATTCTCCACAGAAATGGAATTTTCCATATCACACGTCTAGTCAGAAACCAGTATCTGTTCTGGGGGATACACACTGTATCTCAGGGGCTACCAAGCAGACGGCATGGGGTCCAAGAGTCCAGTGCACTCCTACCTTTTGTCAAACATCAGTTATATAGAACTCTTCTCTGTAAAAGTGATAAATAGAACCAAGGAACCAATCATGAGATTCAGGAAAAGTATGGGAAACATAACACTTCTAAGCATACTTAGAAAAAAAAAAGTGTGACTATGGTGATATTTTGTTTGTGCTCTAACAAATAAAGCTTACCTGGAGACCAGAGGGCAGAGCTAGCCACTAGTTAACCATAGAGGTCAGGCAGTGGTGGCACACACCTTTAATCCTAGCACTTGGGAGGAGGAAGCAGGAAGATCAGGAGTTCAAGGCCACCCTAGGCTACATGAAATTGATCCCGTCTAACGAAATTGATCCAGTCTAAAAGAGAAACAGAGCCAGGCAGTGGAGGCACACACCTTTAATCCCAGCATTTGGAATCTCATGCCTTTGATCCCAGTACTTGGGAGGCACACACCTTTAATACTAGCACTAGGGAGGTGGAGACAGGAAGTGTTCAGGATATGGCTGAACAGAGAGAGGAATATAAGGTGGGAGGAGACAGGAGCTTGGCCCCCTTTTGGCTGAGGAGTTGGTGAGGTAAGAGTGTGGCTGTGGCTTGCTCCCTTGTCCCTCTGATCTTTCAGCATTTACACCAATATCTGGCTCCAGGTTTTTATTATTAAGACCAATTAGGATCCGTGCTACATGTGACTTCGAACATGGCTGATGACTAGAAGAAGCAGAATACTAACAAATGTAACTGTTATTTAAGCAGAGCAGTTGGAGATTTTTCAAGTAAATCCTGGCTTTGAAGGCAGTCTGTTAGGAACAAACCTGTTACTATAATTTTAAGTAAGGGGAAAACCCCAGCTCCAGGCACCCTAACAGGCTAGTCTCAGCCACCCATCCCAACACTCGATTGAAGAGATACATAGTAGCAAACAGCAGAGACAAGGGACTCAATCAATTCTTCCACCGGGAAGAGAGACAACAGAGGGGTCCAGTGACCTGAAGAATTGAGGCAGTGAGCAAGAGGTGCAAGAGTGGTCCGGCTGGTCGTAATGTCAGTTCTGGTTCAATGACGTTATTGCTGTCACTGCTGGAGAGGAACAATCTGGTCCCCCTAAGATGACTGCCCACACTCCAGGGTACAGCCTCACCATCGGATTATTGCTGGCTTCCTCTGCCAGCACCTGCATTCACATGCATGTACACAGAAACACACGCATAATTAAAAATAAAAAATGAGTCTTTTTTAAACATGGATAAACATGGTTGCCATTACGTCATCACTCTTTTTTATCAGCAATTTACACTAACTTCTTCCAGACACTGCAGGGGTTAACAGCTGGGGTTTTTGCCAAACTTCTGCTTGAACCGTCTAAAGTATTTCAGAAACTCTGTCTCTCCTTCATTCTAGTAACTTCACTTTCCCGGAGAACTTCCACACCAAGGAATAAATTGACTTCGATAGCTGAATCTCAAATGATAGGGAAATCAGAAACTGGGTCAAGTATTTCCACTTGCCCAGATTTTTTAAAAAGTTCCAGACTTCATTTTCACAGCAGGATGACTTTTTTTAAATTAACAATTGGAGTTAAGACATTTTTCAGGGAAGGTTCTGAAAACCCAAGGGTGTAAATAGCCCAGTGAATGCCAATCTGAGATCTGTGAGATCTAACCATTAGAAAAGATTTTTGAAAACCACGGTAGAGCTTGAGTAAATACAAGATGAAGATGCAGGCTGGCTGAGAAAAACCAGGGGGGGGGGGGGGGGCGGGGTCACAGGCCACAGTCTAATCCTGCTTTTGTCCCTACCCACTCATCAGCAGCAAGAGGTTTTCCCATATTCCTTCCTGATCTGGATTGATGATGAGAAGCAAGTATCTCAATCTATCTACGGGCTTTTGTCTGTAGCATTCCATACGGCTATCACAACCATCCTCTTCTCAAAACAAAACTGGGTGTCAGTGAAAAAGTACAAAGCTAGCAGATGAAACAAAGGCAAAACCGACTCATCCGTAATGTCCTGGGGTAACTAGTTATCCGACGTCAGGCCTACCCCAGCCATCACCCTCCACGTTGTGCCTGCATGAACTCTAATGCTTACAAGAAACATACAAAAGCTTATTACGGCTGCACATGAAGCTCAGAGGGCTTATAAAATAAAACACTGACAGACAAGGTGACACTCGGAAGGCAGAGGAAGGTGGGTTTCTGTGAGTCCAAGGCCAGCTTGGTCAACACAGTGAGTAGTAAGTTCCAGAACAGCCAGGGCTGTTTTTAAGAACCTGAGAGAACCTTAGTCAAAAAAAAAAAAAAAAAAAAAAAAACATTGCCCAGGATGACACAGGAACAAACTGGGTTCATTAGAATAACTTACAGGTATGGGAGAAAATAATACTAGAAATATTAAGAATTTCTAAGAAGCCAGAGCGTGGTGGCACAGGCCCTTAATCCAAGAGCTTGGGAAGTAGAGACAAGTGGATAGCCGAGTTTGAAGCGAGCCTACTCTTAGTACTCATTCTTCACAATATCCCAGAAGGTTGTGGGGGACAGGACTGTCCCAAATATCTACAGTAAGGCACTAATTAAGACACCAAAGTCATGAGTGGGGAGAAAACGGTCTGTCATACCTTCTGAGGTCAAATCCTTAGGTAGATAAGGCATGTGAAGGAAAAGGGATTCAGTTGAGTGTGATCTGAGTAAGAACCACAAAAGACTCACAGGAAGAAAGGAAACGGTGAAAATGGACTTGAGGGGACGAGTGAAGGACAATCCAGTGGTCAAATGTCACAAATAGTCATCGTAAACACATTTGGGGCCGCATACCTAGCTCAATTGATAAGAGTGCTTGCTGGGGGCCGGGCGGTGGTGGCGCACCTTTAATCCCAGCACTCAGGAGGCAGAAGCAGGCGGATCTCTGTGAGTTCGAGGCCAGCCTGGTCTACAGAGGGAGATCCAGGACAGGCACCAAAACTACACAGAGAAACCCTGTCTCGAAAAACCAAAAAAAAAAAAAAAAGAGTGCTTGCCTACCAGACAGGAAGCCCTGGGGCTCCATCCACATCACTGCATAAAACCAGGTATGATAACGCACATCTGTAATCCCAGCACTCAGGATACAGGGGCAGGCGGACCAGAAGCTCTAGGCTATCTTCAGCTACATTATAAAGCCAGGTTCTACCTCCTCCTTCCACAGCAAGTACTTTACCTGCTGAGCCAGCTCCCCGCCTCAACTATCCCTGGACTGTCAACCTGGGCCCCCATCTTCCCATTTCTCACCCCAGTTTCTCACTGGCCCATCACTCCCATGCCCTTCGGGATGTTTCATGATCTTTCCACTGTCTTAAGCCCACATCTACAATCCTGTGACTCAAATGTCTCTCGGAATGACGCTAAGTCAACTTGCTGAATGAGATGCAAGCCTTTTCCTCTGGGCTGGTTCTTGTGTCTGGTCACCCTAGCCTGTCCACATATTTCCAATCAGAAAGATTTGAAACCTCAACTTCTCAGAATGTGATGCCCAGTCTTCTACCCGTGCTGTGCAGAGCCCACAACTGCCCGGCCCGTTCCATCTTCCTTCTGCTGTCTGTTTCCTGCCTCTGTGACAGCTGGCTGCTGTTTTCCTCTGAAGCCCTTCTCATTTGTCCCTGGCAATGAAGCACTCTCATTCCTATACTCTCTCCATCTGTATTAGTCAGGTGTATGTGTGTGTGTGTGTATGTGTGTGTGTGTGTAAATATATATATAAATATATATGTGGAAGGTATTGGAAAGACTTACAGGCTGCAGTCCAACTAACCCAACAATGGCTAGCTGTGAATGGGAAGTCTAGTATTTGCTCAGTTCCATGAGGCTGAGTGTCTCAGCTGGTCTTCTGTGTAAGCTGGAATCCTGAAGAAGTAGGCTCCAATGCCAGTGAAGGGCTGGATGTGCGGGCAAGGCAAGGGTGAGCAGGCAGAGAACAAGAGCTTCCTTCTTCCATTGTCCTTATATAGGCTTCCAGCAGAAGGTGTGGCCCAAAATAAAGGTGTGCCTTCCTGCCTCAAGATCTGAATCAAAGGTGTGTGTCATCCCGCCTCAAGATCCAGATCAAAAGCCTGTGTCTTCCAGCCTCAAGATCCAGATCACGGGTGTTCCCTCTACTTCTGTATTGTAGTTCACTCCAGATATAGCCAAGCTGACAACCAAGAAAAGCCATTACGCCACCCTAATCTTACCTTACCCCACCAGATGGTTTTCTAAAGAACAATTTCCATCAATCTCCTCTTTCCCCATTCATCACCTACTCAGAAATTACCAACTAAGGGTGCCAGTAATAGCCATATCATGTTTCATACTTTTTAGCCTAATTCAAATTTCGAGGATATTTTTCTCTAGACTATACTGATGACGTAACATGCACTAGAGCTACATAATAAGGGTCGCTCTTCTTATTTTTCTATTATATTTCTGTTCTGCATCCTAATTGGGACCTCTTGTTTTCTCATCAATTTCCTGCCTATATAAAAAAAATCTATATACACATGTACCTAGAGCCTGTGAGATGACTCAGCCGGCAAAGACTCAGGTCACCAAGCCTGATGACCTGAGCTGAACCCTTGGGACCAGTGTGGTGGAAAAAAATAAAAAGAAGTTTTTTAAAAATGTTTATATAAAACTGGGCATGGTAGTGCACGCCTTTAATCACAGTACTTGGGAGGCAGGGGCAGGTGGATCTATGTGAGTTAGAGGCCAGCCTGGTTACAGAGCGAGTTCCAGGACAGCCAGGGCTAGGGGCTACACACAGAAACCCTGTCTCAAAAAACCAAAGGAAGAAAAAGTATATATAAATGTATATCATTAGCTATAGATGAAACTTTCCATACACTCTGCTTACATACACAGACGTGTGTGTGTGTGTGTGTGTGTGTGTGTGCGCGCTATCATTTCATTTGAAATGCAAACGACTCCTGCCTGGCCTTTAGTCCCAGCACTCAGGAGGCAGCGGCAGGCGGATCTCCGGAGTTCAAGTCTAGCCTGTTCTAGAGTTACAGAGAGAAACCCTGTCTCAAAAACAAAACACATACACACAACAAAAGGGGGGAAACCATGTTAATGCCACTTTGAAAAACAAAAACAAAGCAAACTGCAAAATGCTACATAGTGTACTAACATGTACATTGCTTAAAAGGAAAAAGAGAAGGAGAAAAGCGCTATGCCATGCTTCTAACAGCTCTCAACGGTGGGCATTCTCCTTAGAACGCACAGAATGGGAAGTAGGGAGCACTTCCTCTCTTTAATGCTCTTTCTCAGATATAGACAGACAGACAGAAATAGAGACATAGACACACATACACTCATATCTACATAAATAAATATATGTAATAAATATATATGTGTGTGTATATTTTATATATATATTTTATATATACATACATACAAATATCTTTTTTCTTTTCAAAGTCTAAAACAGCACTGTTTTATTATTTTAGGTAAGTATTGCTCGTATTTGTCATTAAAAGGTTACTTATGTTAATATGTGCTACTTAATTTTTAAATTTCAGTTTGACTTTTTTTTTTCTTGAGACAGGGTCTCACTCCAACCTACACTGGCCTAGAATTTACCATGTAGCCTAGACTGGCCTCAAACTCAAGGCAATCCTCCTGCCTCAGCCTTCCAGGGGTTAGGATTACAGGGAAAGCCACCATACCCAGTTCCGGTTTGAATTTCTAACAGGACAAATACCGCAGTCACAACCCACATAGACAAAAGCTCCTTGACAGCGTCAGTAATCTTCAGTGAGAGCAGAGAAGGTCAGCCGGAAGTCAAGATGGGGAACGCAGTCCAGGCTGTAAACTGAGGAGAAACAGTCCATCCATAGCCCAAAGCCATACTTCTTTATTGAGAATTTCATGCATGCAGATACTGCTTTGACCAAATCTCCCCATCTACTCCTTTCCGATTCCTCCTGTTTCCCCCCCTGTTCTCCTCCAATTTGATATGCAGAGTCACTTAGTGCTGCCTGTAAGAGTACAGTGTGGGTCCACCTACAGAAGCATGAGTAGATATATTCAGGGACCACATCCCTGAAGAAAACTGACTCTCCCTTCCCTAGCACCCATCAGTTGCCAGGAGACTCTGAACTAGAGGTGGGAAACTGACTCTCCCTTCCCTAGCACCCATCAGCTCTGAACTAGGGGTGAGACTTCATAAACCCCACCCCCAACCATGCTAGGATGTGGCCCAGCTTGATCTTACATACTATTATTCTGTTAAATGGATATAGCAATAAACTGCCCCTTAAGTTCTTACCTTTTTACCTATAGATTATTGCATCTCTTAACCCCCATCAGAGAAGCTTCTATTTGCTGTAGGTGGTGATTAATACAGAGACCCACAACTGGCCTATCTTCAAAGAATAAGACTGTAGAGGCTCAGCGCTAAATGGGATATCTGTATCTCACCACTTCCCCCAAAGATTTGGAGATCTGGAATATTACAAAGATTGTAAGAGCCAGAGGTAGTGGATTGTTCACATCAAAATAGTATTTGCCGGACATGACAGAGCCTTTGTACACATAACTCACAGGGCTGTGACGGCATGCACAACACAAACTTTTGTTTTGTTTTGTTTTGTTTTGTTTTGTTTTGTAGACAGCATTTCTCTGTGTAGCCTTGGCTGTCCTGCAACTCACTCTGTAGAGCAGGTTGGCCTCAAATTCAGAGATCTTCTGCCTCCCCAGTGCTGGGATTAAAGGCATGTACCACCACTGCCTGGCAAAACATTTGTTTTTAAACACCTGAATCAGCTATGAATATTTGGAGAGCAGGAAAACTCATAAAGAAATCTGTACCTCTGGGTTCTCTGAGAAATCAAGCCATCAGGTAACACTAAACCCACATTCTCACAAGGCCAGTGCTAAAGAGCTGCCCTTCTGGGCCAGGGAGAGGGGCTCTGCTCCCCTAAAAGCGCCACAAGCATTACCTGCCCGGGCTCCATGGGCTCTATATAACGGAGCTTCCCCGTCTCACCTTACATTAGGACTCACCCAACATTCAATATAATTTTATCCTTTACTAAATTCTCTGCAGTTTTGACCATTATAGTTAAAAAAAACTACTGCAAAAGCTGGGTGGTAGTGGCACATGCCTTATTCCCAGGAGACAGAGGCAGGCAGATCTCTGAGTTCAAGGCCAGCCTGGTCTACAGAATAAGTTCCAGAACACCCAGGACAAAAAAAAAAAAAAAAGCCTACTACAAAGTGTGAATTACATAATTATATAATAACTATTCAGAAATGCATTAAATTTATGGCACACCCCTTCAGTCCCATCACTCAGGAGGCAACGGCAGATGGATCTCTTCGAGTTCCAGGACATCCAGGGCTGCATAGAGAGACCTCTCAAAAAAAATTGAAGGAAGGAAGGGAGGGAGGGAGGCAGGGAGGGAGGAAGGAAGGAAGGAAGGAAGGAAGGAAGGAAGGAAGGAAGGAAGGAAGGAAGGAAGACATTAAATTGTTTCCTAATTTCAAACAAATCTATCTACTGTCACTTTTACTTTTTTGTTCTGTTTTAAAACATCTGCCACATTTGGCAGTGTCCATTTAAAACGCCCTTGACCACTGGGTCCTATGACACAACACAGACCTTGAAATCCGTTAAACTGGCCCATTCATTTTTAAATCGCATTTTTACTGCGGGAGGGGAGATTCACGCTATGGTACGCCGGTAGAGGTCAAAGGACAACGCGCAGCGGGTTTTCTCCTTCCACCGTGTGGCTTCTGGGGGTTGAACTCCCGCCACCAGCCTCCCTGAACCATCTCCTCTGCCCTGACCTGACCCATTTACCCAAGGTCATCTGGCAGGGACCGCCGTTGTGACCCAGGGCAAATTATTTATTCTCCTTCTCATTTCGGCAGCATCAGTAATACAAAGACTCTGTAAGAATTAAATAAAACATCTAACCAGGCATGGCGGCACTCACTTTCAGTCATAGTATTCAGGAGGCAGAGGCCAGTGGAGCTCTGTGAGTTTGCGGCCAGCCTGGGCTACAGAAGGTTCCAGGCCAGCCTGGGCTACAAAAAGTTCCAGGCCAGCCTGGGCTACTTAGGGAGACCACAAGTCAGGTCTCCATTGAAAAGAGGCTTCTTTCCTTGGAATCCTGTCTCATTGTGCCAACCTGACATAAGTGCTCTTCTCTTAGAAATATTACCATAAAACCTGTAACACAATTGGTGGCTTGCGGGTAGCCACAAAAAAGACATGCCTCAATGCTTTTGTAAACTGAATGTCAGGAGAGTCCGACAGTCCATAAACAGAGAAGTATGACACTAAATGTAGAGCGAAAAGGATACATTTGCCTGCTAAATGACTACTAAAACTCTGCTGAACAAAACCTGCCTCTACAAATTCCAGCGTTGTCAACAATAATCCAACAGATAAATCCCACCTCCGTATTGGCAAAGTATAACAGACTCGCTCTACTTTTTTTCTTCTCGTAATTCAGGAAAGGAAGAATGTAGCTGAACTGAAAGTTTAAAGTTTAGCTGTGTTAAGAAAAATTCCAGATACCACATTCACTAAGTTGAAAATCTTCCTTGGACTTTAGGCATCATTGACAAAAATGGGGGAAAGGAAAAAAAAAAACAACAACCGAGGCGGCCGGGAGAGACACACACACACACACACACACACACACACACACACACACACACACAGCACGTAACCTTCACGTAGGCAATTAAGACATTAAGTTTCAATGTAAAAGCCAGGTTGCCGTTGTTTAATTTCTCTTACGGTGCACAAATAAAGTCAATACTCTGCAGGCCCCCCTACTTGCCTGTCCTTGCAACTACCCCTTTCTCGGGATTGGGGACTCCACGACGCTCAAAGTCACAAGGCGTAGGAACCTAAATCCTAGGGGCGATCAGGAGAACCCTGCTGGCGAGCGCAGCCCCCGTCGCGCCTCCTGACTGCCCCTGTCGGCGCAGGTGCCGATGCTCGCCGCTGTCGCCCAGCTGACTTCGATTTTTATAAGCTTTGCCAAGAGTCTTGACACCGAAAACTAAACAGAGCGGGACTCTTACCTTTAGCAGAGGCGGCCTGAGCGACTTCCGCCTTGGCTCCCGCGGGCACCGCCGAGCCCCAACTGGGCGGAGCCAGTTTACTGAGTAACCCACTGGGAAGGCTGGCGACCCAGGCTGCGCAACCTGATTTCCAAGCACTGGACGGCTTGGAAAAGGGTTCTGTTTCTAAAAAAGAAAAAGAAAAGAAAAATGGTCTTTAGGCTTATACTCACTAGTAATTGTTGCACTGGGGAAATTCCACTTTTTTTTTTTTTTTTTTTTGGTTTTTCTTACCTGTTGCCTATAACACTTAAGACAAAAGGCACCTGCTTGTGTCTAAGCGAGGTAGCCAATTTCAGAAAAAAATAGGATACCCAGTTCCACTGGGATATCATTTTTGCAGCGGGAGTAGTAAAGTATGCGGTATCAGAGACATGCTAAAAGGAGTGTGTGTGTGTGTGTGTGTGTGTGTGTGTGTGTGTGTGTGTTAATGATTGGTTGAATATGGAATTCAAATTTATCGTGAGAATTTACAGTTAGCCCTGGGTTTCTCTGTGTAGCCCTGGCTGTCCCGGAACTCTCTCTGCAGACCAGGCTGACCTCAAACTCACAGAAATCCGCCTGCCTCTGCCTCTGGGATTAAAGATCTGTCACCACTTCCCCACCCCACTCCCACACCTTTTTTTCTTTTAACTCTAGCAGCACTCCACAAACTGTTCAGTCACCTATAAAAAATTTCAAAGGAGTCAGAGCACATGAATTTTAAGATGTGACAGAACTCCTTCACTTTGTAAAGTGCTACCTGAAATGCATGGGATTTGTTTCGTTCCATTTTCTCTTAAGCCTTTACTCTGTGTCTTGCATTATATTGCAGAAGAAAATGTTCAGGGCTAAGGAAAAGAACTGTATTTGAAAATGTTAACCACGCCTCTTTCCAACCTTGGCTAACCTGTGCCGGGGAAAAGATTATGAGACATGCTTTGACCTGTGGATACCCATTGCTCAACACCAGTACATCTTCTAAATCCATTTGAAGAGAGAAGAGATAGGAAAGAACACCCACCTCTAAACTGTCTAGCAAGAACTAGTAACAATTAACCAACACTCCACCCCCCCCCCCCCCCCCACCCTCACTGCAGCCACCGCCCCCAGGAGATTAAAGACAAACTTTAAGTAAACAGAGTCCAGATCTTATTTTCCAACCTAAAACAGCAGCTCGGAACACTACAACTTTTCAACTAAGTCAGCTGATTTTCAGTTCAAAGCCACAGGCTTGGGGTCCAACTCATGCCCCAACAAGCCACATTCGGCCACCCTTCCTCCATAAGCCAATTTAAAAAGCTGAACTAATAATGAAAAGCAAAAGGCAAGATTTATTTAATGTAGTTGACTACATAGGGAAGAGGAACGAGGCAGTCTGTGCGCGCGCGCACGTCTGTCTTCCCTGTTTGACTAAAGGATAGGGTTCAAATAGAAAGCAAGCAGTTGGGTCAAAGTGTGGTCCCCAACCCACCACTGTCTCAGCTCCAGATCTCTCTGGCAAGGTCATCTGAAAAGTTCCTAATCTCTTTCAGGAGACAAATTCCTCCTCTGAAGACGCCCAGAGCTTCAACTGTTTCAGCTCCCTGCAGGATATTCCTGGAGAGATTCTAATTTCAGCCGTTTGATCTCCAAAGAGAGGAGCACAAATGTCCTTAGGTTTATTCATCCGGGCAGAGAGACTGGTTGCTGCAAGGCAGTGGCTTAGCTAGCTACAGCTGTAATTAGACCTGCCTTGTTCACTCTGCATGCCAGCAATATGCTAAAAGTCTATAAAACAGATAATATTTTCATTAACTTACTGCACTCTTACGTAGCAAAGCGCTTTATGGAAGTTGTTGGGTGAACTGAGTGAAGAGGCTAGCCCTTTCCAAAGATACCCTTCCCAGGCCTATCACTCCCCTCCAAGTCCACATCTAGATTGCTCTTATCACCCACTCCCAGCTGTTCCCCTCCACAGCCCTGTTCCTTCTTCAGCTTCTTATCAGTTGTTTCAAAAGAGGCCAAGTTCATTTCAAATGTCCAGTGGAGCCTGAAATCCGAGACATTGGAAGTACTCTACTCGAGCCCCTCACAGGCTCCAAATCAGCACTTCCTAATCCACGGTCAGGGGCCCTCTATAACTCTTAGCCTGCCTTATATCCCTTGACTACCGAGAAAAAGGACCCCAAGAAATTAGAGTTCTCTCAGGAAACTCAAGGGAAAGGAAAAGGCTGGAGTGGGTGGGGACAGCCAGAAAAGAAACATGTCTCCAGGAGATATTTACTTGTCCTTGTCGCCTTACAGGACAGAATGGAAGAAGACCACGCCTTGGTCATGCTGCTTAGTTATGCGTATCTCTTGACTTCAATGTAAACTTTCCCTTTGTAAGAAATGTCAAATAGGAGTCTTTTTATCAAATGCTATACAACTTTTACTTAGGATTATGATAAAATCTTCTTATTTCTCCCACCTTGTAAGACTTTTATGTAGATATTGTAATCCTTCCCACCCAGTAAAACCTTTGCTTACACAAAAACCACTGCTCTATGTGGCCTGGAGAAGTGACCTTTTTCTCCTTGGAGCAGTGATTCCCCCCCCCATTTCCCTTTACTCCCTCATTTCCTGTGTGCCAATTGTTTTCAGACCAGTCAATTGAATAAGATTGTGAGTTCAGACCCCAGACGATGGGGAAAATACACAGCCACCACCTGCGTTAGAATTAAAAACTAAACACAAATAAAAAAACAAACTTTCTGTCTAGGTGTATTCCTTCTGAAGATCAAAGAGAAAAGTCTGCCTCGTCCAGACACTTCAGTTGGAATGGTGGTCTGTTTCTTTGCAACCCTGAACTATTTATGAAACCCTCCTGCCAGGACCCCAAAGACGCCCTTGGAGAGATCCCTGGGTCTCTCCACTCCTCTTCCCAGCATCGCCACATTGAATAAATCTTTCTACTGTTCACTATTAATTTGGCTCTTCTAATTGACATGTTGAGGGTGAAGAGGCAAATCTGGCTTTGCGTGAGGCAGAGCCTGTGACCCTAAATCTGGTAACAACCTCAAAGACACATTTGCTTTTTGGGTGACATCCGTCAGTACTTTTGGAGAGAAAATGAAAACAGGCCAGTAAAATGTCTCAGTTGGTAAAAGGCAGCCAAGCCTACTGACCTGAGTTCAATCCAAGGACCCGAATGTTCGGTTGGAATCTCCAGCTTGCCCCTGCATGAACCAGATAGCTCCATTCCTATCTCTCCAAACCCCACCCACTCAGAGAATCTCTGAACAAAGGGAAGACACCAAAATTCCCAGTTCCAGTTCCGAACTCTTGGCGGCAATGGTCCCAGCTCCTCCCCTGAAGGTGCCAACCGCCCAAGTCCCCACCTAAATAAAGCATTCAGCTTTTGACCATACTTGGGCATTAACCCAACTTGTGGAGGACACATCATCACCCCCTCGCCTACAAGCTATATAAAAAGACCCCTGCTTTAGTTCCAGCCTGTGACTTCTCCAGCCTCGATCACGGGGACTGGAGAACCTGCCCAGGTGTTGCTTTGCTCAAATAAACCTGTTCTTATACTTTTTCAGCTCGGCTTGATCTGGCTTACTGCATTGGCTGAGAAACCTGTTATCGGGGTACAGAAAATCTATTAGTCCTGAGAACAGGAAATAGAAACTACTCCGGTGAGCAGCATGTGACAAGGATGTCCTTGGGATGCCAGAAGAGAGTTCTGGTTCCTGGCTTCCTGTCACCTCTTACCCTTGCTTGGAAGCCAATCCTGAAGGTGGGACTGGAACCAAGAGGAGGCGTCACAGTTTCTGGCACAAGGCCTTAATAAAGGCCCCAGGCTGGCCGTTGGATGGCACCACATCCGGAGGAGCCCTTTCCATACTGTCTTCAGATCCAACCTGAGAATCTATAATAAACGTCTCACTTAAACTCTCCCTCTGTGCTGGTGAATTTCACCCCATCATTCCAGAGACAATTACAAGGAAGCCACTGGCTCTCAGCTGCAACAGCCATCAAGTTTTCTGGGACCTTAGCCCTCAAAGGAAGTTTACCAAAGAGTGGAGAAAGGCTCTGTCAAACTTAAATGCACTCAAAAAATTTCCATATTACAAGCCAACAATATTTGTTATTTGGTTGTTTTTTTTTACATGATAACAATACTTTATTGTTGCTTGTATGGATTTTTCAAAAATAAAAATGCATTGAAAAGAATATTGGCCAGGGACAAAAATTACATCTAGTTCACAGAACTTAAACTGGCTTTGTTCTCAATTCCAGAATCAGGCAAACTTTGTTCATTAATCCTAGCAGAGGTAGGTGAAATCTCTATGAGTTCTGGGCCAGCCTGGTCTACATAGTGAGTGCCAGGATAGCCAGAGCTACATAGACAATGTCTCAAAAAACCATTATCATTATCAATGAATGCAAAAGGCAGAGGAAGGCTAGGTGTGTAGCCAAGTGGTAGAACCCGTACTTGGCATGTGCTGGGGTCAGTGCCCAGCACCAAAACAATTAAAAAGAGACAGGAATAAAGTGAAAAGGGCATGAGATCGTCTTTGGCAAATCACCTGTCCTCATGTTTTGTTGTTGTTGTTATTGTTGTTTGGTTGGGCTTTTTTGTTTTGTTTTGTTTGAGACAGGGTCTTACTATGCAGCTCTGGCTGTCCTGGAGCACTCTATGTAGCCCAGGCTGGCTGAGAACTCACAGAGATCCACCTGCCTCCACCTCTCCAGTGCTAGGATTAAAGGCCTGCACCACTACCTGGCTTCTCTTCACGTTTTTCTTAACTGGAGGGTAAAGCTGGGGCCTGCAACCAGAGCTGCATCTCTGAAGTCCCCAGACAGTCCTTGGGACTTTACTGTTGCTGGTGTTCGTTTGTTTGGGTTGGGTCTCGATGTTGTTGTTTCTTGTTCTTTTTGTTGTTTGATTAGTTGCAGGTCTGTGGTTTAGGTGGTGGTCTTGATTTTGATTTTGATTTTTTTCTTTCAAATACCAAATTCTGAATTCAGATTTCTGATAGATAAAAAGAGATGGATAACAAGTAAGAAAAACAGAAAAACTCATGCAATATAGAAAATTATGATGATGTGGAAAGGAAAAAACCTCCCCCCGAACCTG